>JAATLQ010026614.1:0-20681 GCA_013421005.1 Heliconius erato x Heliconius himera | reverse complement strand
TATATATATATATATATATATATATATATATATATATATATATATATATATATATATATATATATATATATATATATATATATATATATATATATATATATATATATATATATATATATATAACTATTGGCTCGTATATCTATAGAGGCTCGTATAGTATTACACATATGTATGTATGTATATGTAAATGTCTATTGTAACTATTGACTTATTAGACAAAAAGCGGTATTGAGTTGCGGGCCTCAATTTACGTACGCCATATATGGGGAAAAGATTGTTTCAACATTGGATTCTTCCATATTCTTCTGTTTTATACGGGATATACCGTGAATTCAAATATTTTTTCTTGTTGAAGAAATTCTCAATTTACGTTAACATTACATTCTTACTACGCTTGCAACTAGTTTTAATATACCTTAAATATTATCTCTGCAGACGACAGCCTCCGTTCATGTAAATATTATGAGTTAATTTAATTAATAGAAAAGTCAATTTAAATTAGGTCTTACTCACATTATAAAAAAAATATATAGTATCGACTCATCTCCATCTACATTTAAAAGGATGAGATGATAAGAGATTGTATTTTTATTAGCGTTTAGCTGCATTTTTATCATGAAGCAGGTTAAGGAGAAAGAACGGAATACACCATTCCTCGCCTATTTTTTCTTAGCGTTAAGCTTTCCCGCACTTGGCATGGAACCTGGGAATCTAGAGGCAAGACTCTTCCGCTCCTAATTTTCCACCGAATTGTTGAGGCATGTTGAATCCCAGAACTCGACGCCGCGCTTTGCCTTGTTATCAGAGCGAAAAAATAAAAATATTAAATCTTTTCTGCATTCAGTGTGAATTGAACCCAAAACCGATGCATCTACAGTCGCATGCCTCTGGACTTCTAAATTTTTTTAAAGAATTAATTTCTCTAACACATAATTGTAGAGCTGAAGAGTTAGCTTGGTTGAAGGCGCTAGAGAGAGTTAGCCTATTTTTGAGGAAGGCGGAAGGCTGTATATACCTCACTGTACCTGCGGCCAGAGCTATCTCAGGCAATGTGTGGACAATTGTGTCTTATTTATGTGATGATATATGCCACGATGTTTTCATTTGTACGAAATTAAAGAATAAAAGAAGATAATGTAATGAAAAGATCAATGAAAAGTTAGAATTAACTAAAATATCTATTGAAATAGGTAATTTGTGACGATTGTATATTTATCTTTTATTATTTATATTAATATCTAGTAATTTTCGTTGAGATAAATTCACGTTAATTTTTTTAAATATATTTACGTTTTACTATAGGAGTAGAATATTATATTTTAGTACATTATACGTAATTATATATGTGTGCAGTTGAAAATGGAATAAAATTATTGTATTTTCTCTAAAAGTTTCATTAAAAAAATATAGTGTCTATATATTTTAGGCAAAATCAGAATAATATTTTGAAATACATTGGGGTTGTAAAATCAATTAAAATATATTTTTTAATATAAAGAAAACATGTAGTTTGAACTTATATTAAGATTCAATATTAAAATTATACTTATTATCGTGTATAAAAAAGAAAATAAACCAAAAACGAGTCATCCGAAAAAGATACCCACTCGGGAATCAAACCTACCTACCTTCCATCACATCCCAAATACTATCCGATCACTAACAATCCTCAGAACACGACAACAAAAACACGTGAAGTTATAAACTTTGCCCGTCACGTATGATTTCGCACGGCGGCCACGAGCGCACTCTACGGTGGGCGGCGAGCTACTGGCTGCCCAACGAGAGCTTCCAAAGCTTCGCTAAAAGGATCCATTTCGTTACATGGTAAGATCGAAATTTGATCGCAGTTAGGATGTAAGGAGGTCGTTGGCTGTTCAGCCTCGGCCAACGCATGCGTCACAGAAACTGCATCTTTTCAAGTTTTCACTAATAAGCTATGCATCTTTATGGTGTTATAATTTTATCTCAATTTCAATTTCATCTCTTACTCATCTGCCGCGGATTATATGGAAAATTAGTGATAAAATACTCTATTTTTATTTTTTTTATTATCTACTACCGACCCTCGTGCTTCTTCCGCTTGAACTATACGAACATTTATTTAATATTAATTAAGTTTGTTTTAGGAAGATTGGTTGATTATCTTAGCCTAGTTATCTATAATATTATAATACATTTAATGAATCTAAATTTAAGTCTTTTGAAATTTTATTTGATATTGTTTACAAAAATGTTGCTATTTATCTATATATTTTTAGGGTTCCCTACCCTTTAAGGAAAAAAGGAACCCTTATTACCACTTTGTTGTTCGTCTCTGTCTGTCTGTCTGTCAAGAGCCTTTATCTCAGGAACGCTTAAAGATATCAAGTTAAAATTCTAACTATATTCAGAGCTACGGCCCCATGATTTCCTGAAAATATCATATTTTAACATTTACTTTTATAAAGATATGGCCGTTCATATCGCTAAAAACGCGTATTTCGACACTATAAAGGGAATCAAAATTAATAGGTTACTTCCGATTGACCTGGAATTATGACATTTACCAGCTTGCATCTACAGGTAGTATTAGTCCAGGAAAAAATCTGAAAAGTATACATTTATAGTTAAATTCTAAAAAACATAGCCTTAAAAGGGGGGCAAAATTTTGTATTAAAACCGCTACTTTAAATGAGGTACCATATGAAAGGGCTCTAGTTAAGCTTAGCTTGAACTTCAGAAAAATCGCGAAACATCCAAGTTCTGTACGGAACCCTCGGTGGACAAAAAATCACTTAGATCTAAGGTGATAAGCGATCGAATTTTATAATATTTGATAGGGTTACGCGCACGGCTTACCACTACGTCAATCTCGATACCGTGGAAGTTCTGGGATCAAATTATTCCACATATTGCTCCACAACCCCCTCTATCATTTATTATTAATGTCAAATCAGTCCAACCGCTTAGATTACAGACAAACAAAAATAAAAAGAAAATTGGAAAAAAAAAGAAAGATTATTTGTATTTTAGTGTCAGGTAAATAATTATTAATATTGACTTGAAAGAACACAATTATTTTGACTTAAATTTTATTTATATGTATGTAGATTAGGAATTTTACTTGTGATTTACTGTTTAATTCTTCTCGGGGCAACCAATTTATTTTAACCGCGCCGCGGAGACCGCTCCTTGGCAAGCACTGTCCCGGAAATTATGCTCATCGTTGGGAACGGAGTGTCTTAACACTACATTTTCTCTGCCAATCCTGCTATATGCGGGATACAGCCTGAAGTTAAACAAAATACAAGATTGTGTTACAATATAAGAATGGAAACAGGTATCGTTTTCTTTCTCCCTTTTCACACCTAAGATAAAAAGAAAATAATATATTTATTTTTTTAATTTATTTAGCAAATAGTATATATATTAGTATAATAGATCACGTACAATAATCAGTAAATGAAAGTGCAGATAATAAACTAATTTTCGCCTCATATTAGCGATTTACTCTCACATTTTATGTAGACGATTTTTTCTAAAAAATGTCAGGTATTTATTTCTAGTTAATATTCGGAGAGTGAAGACCACGGTATTGGTGGCGGTACGTAAGTGCTGTGTAGGATGCCTTATATCCAGATAGACACGATAGGAGGTGTAAATAGTAGATCTGTCTAAGATTTAGGTTGCGGGCGGCCTATGAAACAGACCTACCTTTGAATTTTGCACCTTTAAATGGTTATGAGGTGAAAAAGGGAAAGAAGATAATAAGAGAATTTGGGTTCTATTTAAAGTTAATTTCATTATTAAACTTATGTGAACTGACCAATTTGGGAACACTTAGTTAATGATTTATTTGTTACAAAAGGTTTTAGCAAATTTTACATAGTAATAAATATTTGTGTAAGGTATTTAGCATCTCTTCATATATATAACTATATTATTAAATTAGTAAATAGAGGCCAGTAGTGGCGCAGGGGCACAAGAGTGCGACTATAAGCGCGACACGTTGTGCATTCGATTTCCACTTGAAGAAATTAAGTATTTAATATTTTCAATTCCTCACTCTGATAACTTTCTGACTCTGAAATTGAGATCCGCCATTCAACACGCAATGTCTCTAGAATTCAGCGGAAAGTGGGAAACGGAGTGTCGTAACACTAAGTTACCAGGTTCATTTACTACCTTCCTACTTTCCTATCCAATCAAAATCCATACATATTATAATAACATAAATCCACGCGAGGCATGCTCAATCAAGACTGCGCCACAATCTGTCTAATCGTTAATGCTATAATTACGTTACATTGTTCTATGTTAATGAATTCCTCTCTGTAACGGGCGCTTGTACAGGAGCTTGCTGTTCTGCCAACAAATTATAAAATCGATGTAATTTCAAGTCTGTGTTAGTGTTTAATTTTTTTTCGGTTTCAGTTTCTATCACAAAAATTATATTACTGTAGCGTTTTACTGTAGAAATGTATGTTTTTTAAGCTTCATGCTACATAGCAGGGTGGGCAGAGAAAATATAATTTTAAGACTCTGCATTTTTCAATTTTCGTGACATTGATTGTTAATTGAAATAATAAAAATAATTTCTTTAACCAGATATTTATTTTACGTTAAAGGATTGAAATAAGATTTCATTAACCCGATAATGTAATCAAACCCACAATCGTTGCGTGTAGACACGATAGGAGGTGTAAATAGTAGATCTGTCTAACGTCACACGCTATGCCTCTACGTCTACGACGGGCTTAAATCACTATATCTTTGGACTAAACAGTGTCTTTTGAAAAACTATAGGTAACCCTCTAGGTTCGGAATCCGGGAGAAAAGTTCAGAACAGAGTGTCTCAACACTAGGTTCTTTCTATCTACTCTGGGTATGCGGGAGATGCAATACCTTAATGAGAGCCAGTCGGCGTTAGCTAAATAGATTATCCGCTATATTAATATTGCGGAAATTACTTCTGATTATAGCAGTCTAATTGAAATTTCAACTGCAAATAATCGATTTCATTGTGAGCGTTAATACGTGCTCGGGTTACTAATAATGTAGGTATATTAGATTACACGTAGTTATGTAAGCAATAAGTTCATATACGAGTATGCGTAATGGTGGTAAATTTAACGTTGAAGGATTGAAATAAGTTCGATTCCTGCGTATGTAAATCTCTATTTGTAAGTAAGAATATTTTTTTATGTATTGTTTTTTAGTAATTTTTAGAGAGTATATTTTTTAAAGTGTATCAAATTAGTTTTTCATTAACTTAACTTTCGGGTATTTTTTCTTTTATATTGAATTTAAATAAAATGAATTTCCATCTGATGGATTAATAATCTAAGCATAATTAATAGTTAATACTAAATAATACAGATATGTAACTTCTATAATAACAATTCGGTTTCTTTTTAAGGTACAGACCCCTACATATTTAAACCATACTTAATATTTTAACCGCTTAAATCAATCATCTTCTTCAGACCTAAAGGTATATTTACGAAAATTGCTTACGCATTTTCTCATACATATACGTATTATCTATTCAGTATATAATAGGGGTGAGATAAGCAAGCTTCAGTGCACTTCTATAGTACTATCCTATAGACCTCGCTATAGAACTGTTTGATATTCCAAAAGGTATCCTGTTTAGAAAAACTTGAACGCTTAAGGGTCGACCATTGAATGTAGTTTTTGTATTTTATTATATAAATATAGCTACATCAATTTCTTTAGGTAATCTTGTATGGAATATACTGAAAATTGTATGTAGAATACTGGTTATATTTTTTTAGCTTGATATTAAAATTTTATTAATATTTTTAAACATACTTATATTGAACTCAATATTATCTTTTCTTATCTCGTTGTTTTGTATAGCTGCTTATAAAAAACTACAATTTTTAATGTCACTGCGACACTAATAAGAGCGCGTAAACGCAATAGTTGTGTTAATTTTCAATTCAGGGAGTGTACCTATATATATTATGTAGGTTTTTTTTAATGTAGATATATTAAGACATTTTTCTAAATCTTTGCTTATATGAAAAGTTTGTTTAATTGAATTAAAAAATATATCTTTTTTTAACTTATTAATGCTATATTACGAGCATTGTGCTCGTCATGGTCATCAACAACCTGAAATATGTAAAGCCGCAAGGAAAGCCGCTAGTTAGTTTAAAATATTTTTTTGTTTTCTCATCATCTTATTAGACAAAGTACAATATCTCTAAATGGGACTTGAAATATTTCTAAATCAAGAAAATAAAGATAATAAAGTGCCTTAACAGAAATAGTGATAATAACAATATAATCTTACCTTTAAACTCATATATATGTACATACATGAAACGCTTCACAGAATGAGTCCATTAGAATTCGATTGTCAAAGCAACAATATACCGCCTAAATAAAAACAAAAGTGCAAAAAGCAACATAAAGCCAGCTGAGGAGTGAACTCTGTAAACCCTTCCGACACCGGAGAAATTCATGAAATTCATGGAAATTTCAGTGAAAATTGAACCTTGTACTTTAGTTATAGAGCTTAAAGTCAATTGGCAAGTGTGTATATATTTTACAAGAGTATAGATAACAAAAAAGTTCAAGTTCCAAAAGTTACACCTTATAGCGTTTTATATAGAGATGGCTTTAGTATATCAAACACGACGAGGATAGTTCGGATTTTGTAAAGTTTTGTGCAGTTGATACCAGATAAATATTATTCAGGAGTGGTTGATTTTGGCATGGAACGTTGGATTTTCGATTAAAAAACTCTATGTTTTCTTTTTATCTGCGGACAATACCCGTTTTTTTTAGAGTTCCGTTCCGTACCTAAAAAGGAAAAAAAGACTTAAGACTTTACCTTAAGATTACGTGTAGGTGTCAACCTTTTGTTAAGTCTACAGTTCCATCGGAGTACAGAAAAAATCTAGCTTTTAAGTCATCAAAAGATACAAACGCTTATGCTTTTTCTTGTCTAAGATTAGCCGCATAATTAAATTCTATAGAGTACTTCCTGTGGACTTACACTTATATAAATTTCCACGAAGTGAAAACTAATAATACAAAGAATGTAAAAATCCGAAAATTTATACGTATAAAAATATTTTAAAATTTATATATTTACTTCATTTCTCACAAAATGAGTGCATATTCTTGCAAACTTAAACTTATTCACTGCATTATCAACATTTCTATGGTATTTCCTTTAGACCTATAATTATAAAATTTGGCAAAAAGTGTGAAACTTGCAGTACGAACAAAGAAAATAAACCGAAAAATGTCTTTTTTTATATTATATATTTATATTACAGACATAACCATTAAAAACTTATAATTATAGTTCACTTTATTTGCGGGAATATGCACTTATTGTAAAATAAATACATATTCCCGCAAACTTACGTTTGCTAACTTTTATAAGTTGTACTTTTCAATAACTTACAATCCTGAAATTGGTAAGGAACCCTCGGGGGGCTAGTCAGAATCGCACTTGACCGATTTCTTTCTTTTTAAGTTTGATGAGTTTAAGAATGATTTCATCTAAGTAAGTAACTTCATTTTCTTATTTTAGGATCCCCCTGCCTATTTTGCTATATTAAATGGAACTGTATTTCGTACAATATGCAGAAGAATTCCACATTTTTAACTCAATTTTCAAGATATTGCGTGTTGAGTGGTGAAATTCAATGCATTTCACTTTCTATTACTTCAATTTAAACCATATTGCTAATCTTAATTTTTTGATCGGTATCCGAGAAGCACAGGCTCAATCCTTGCTACGTCCAAATAGTAGTCAGTGGCTTTGAAGAGTGTAATGCATTTTGTCACACTTTCTCATATGTAGATAGGTTTTAACGTTTAAATTATCAATGACTCTATTTTTAATACACCACACTATGTTGGAAATTTAAGATAAATTGTATTTCATTCCCACTCCACGCTTTGTCTCTTGATTAGAGCGGAGAAATAAAAATACTTATTTCCTATGAGTGGAAACGTAACCCATAACCGTCGCGTTTACAATGAGACGCAGCGCCGCAACGCCACGCCGATTTTTATTTTTTTATATGATTCAACTAGTAAATATTTTTCACTTTTTAAATATGTGAAAACAATTATTAAAATAATTAAAAAGTTAATAATTGTCTACCAAAATTGCATACGTTTCTGTACAATGCACTCCCTAAAGGCCGCGTCTAGTTGACCGCTTCAGTCCGCTATGAAATGTACGACTATGTACCTATTACAATCAGACCAACGCCTCTTAATTACTTTACATTATTGAAACAATCAGCTATTAAAATTAAAATATTTTCATATTGCCTGCATCTAGCAGTATAGGCAGGGTAGGGTAGGTAGAACAAAGCTTGCGTTAAAGTAACACTCATAGAGGAAAACTGAGCAAAAAATGATGAACGAAGTGTGTGAACACTAGGTTCCCTTATTACGATGGAATTAAAAATATATCTATAAAAATGACAACGTAGCTCGATAATAACGTCTATTTTAATAAGATAAAGGGCTTAATATTCTGTAATTGTATTAAAGAGATGTGTTTTCAAATCGTGCTACGCTAATTCGTAGACAATGATTTGATGCAATGTTTATGATTTTTAATATTTACTTCTTACTAATAAGTAACAAATGCAATCAGAAAAATGACTATTATGCATTATTTACATATACAACTTTATCTATATATCTAATTTATTTGTGAAACCTTAATATGCTTTGTTATCCAACTATATGATAAAGTGATATAGAATAAGTACCTAGTGACTGACTACGCTGTTCGTGTTCTTACCTTACCGCATAAATGGTTACGTACTGGTTGGCGAAATTATCTTTTTTATAGCTTCACGCTGTATCCCGAACATAGCAGGATTGACACAGTGAATCTATTGCTAAGACACCCCGTTATCCAATTTTGCACCAAATTCTGGAGGCTTTATGTCATTGTGTAAAGTAGCGGAACTCAACACCGAGCTTTGCCTCGTCACCAATGAAAATATGCAAAATTTAATTTGAATCAAACTTCTCCTGTTGTGTTTAGACTTGTGGTCCTGCGCTATGACTGGCATCAAACCTCAAAACTTTCTAAAAGAAGGTTTCAACTTACGACCACAGCGTTCAAAGAAGCTTTAACCAACTAAGCTACTATATTCTAGTATAGTAGGCATGGTCAAAGATCGTTTATATTTCTTTTACATTATATGTAAAAGAATATTCTAAACTGCAGCATATCTAATTTCATCTATGGAAGCTTTGTGAAGCATTATTTAATATTATGGGGCAGAATATCTGCACAGTGTAAACCCGAGAGACGCCGCTTTGTAGGAACCTAGTTGCACTGCGGCAGTGTAATTATACATAAAAATATGTTCTATATTACATAATATGTATTTTTTAATATATTTTGTATTAGATCGACTTGTAATTTTGTAACTATGTAATAAAATCTTATAAATTATAGTAGTCTACTTAAAATAACTGTATCATCATGTATCAGGTGATAGTACAATAATATAGTATTATAGATCTGGTCTGATGATGGAGCACGGACCTGAGTTAGAACTCGTCAGAGGTTACTAGTAAAGTTGAGTTTAAGCTCATATAATTTTAAGCTCCTTTTCTTTCTATGGTATTTACAGCTATTTCTTTTTACTTTTTAGTGGATAATTAGAGCTTTTGTTTTAGTTTCTTAAACTATGTTTTGGTATTTTTTAGTTTTTGTTTTCTTTTATTTAGGCTATTTGAAATTGTAGTGTTAAAATATTTTGTTTCCCATTTCTAAATAGCGACTAACTTTGTATGGTGGGTGGTACATATGTAAATGATTTTTTATATAGATAAATTTCAGGTAAGTCGTAGCGCAGGGCCACAAATTTCAGTTACGCAACATGCAAGCCTCCAGAATTTAGTGGAAAGTGGGGAATGGAGGTTCCGTCTGCTTACCCTGCTGTGTGCTGGATACATCGTGAAGTTGATTGATCTTATTAGAATAATTTGGTATAGTATTCCGGCATTCAATACAAAATGACTAAATAAAAAATATTTGTAAAAACAAAAACCCCGACTGCATAAAACTAAAAAGCAAATAAACAAGCTCAATAGTTTATTAGGATTAACAGTCGGGACCTATAAGTAATTCTTCAATCAATAAAATCTTTACCAGGAACCTCGCATAATTTAAAGAGGTCCCGACTGTTAATCCTAATAAACTATTGAGCTTGTTTATTTGCTTTTTAGTTTTATGCAGTCGGGGTTTTTGTTTTTACAAATATTTTTTATTTTTCACTTTTTTGTTAGGATTCATTATGGTAATGATAATCATGATATACTTTTATGAAATCCTGAAATTGAGCTCTTGAGTTTGATATCCATATTGTAGTATTCGAAACGAAAAAAAATTTTTTTTACTAAGTCCAATGGCGTCCCACAGCCGCCGTGATTGTTTTTTTTAACGTCACCTATCTAAGAACACTTGGGCTGCTAATACAAATCTAATGATACCTCAATTATGTAAATCCGTTCAGCGGTTCTGGAGATCTGAGGTAATAAAGAATATTACATACATACAAGATACGTGCGAAAAACATAACCCTTCCTTAGCAGTCGGGAATAAGTGGATAAACATTTTTTTAAATATTATTTTACAATAAGCTTATCTTTACTTTTTAGACTTTATTCTTATATGAACCATAAACGTTACAAATTCTGAAAGAAACTGCTCTATTTAATCATCATTTGTACCACATATTAAGTGCGCCGAGATTGTTCGTGGCTATGGAATAGAATAGTGCGCCTAAATGAATTGTTTAACCCTTTCCTAGCGAACATACGAAAAATTATTAAAAATAAAGTTTTTATGATTTTATATGGGTAAGGGAGAATAAAGAAAACTAATTTATTTTATTCAATTTTTTTTATTATATCCAAGTACTATTTCTATAACCTAGACGTACAAGTACCGTCAGGGACTTTGGGTCACAAAATGACTAATAAAATAGGAACATTTAGTACTTCTTTTAGGCTCAAATTAACAATAAATTTAAAAGTATTTAAAGATTAGCATCATGGTATTCTGCAAAATAATTCTTTTTTTCATTAATGCACAAAAATATATTGCAGTGTGAACATTTTGAGTTTTTAGATGGCCCAGGGCTAAATATATATTCTCTTGATGAGAGACTATGAATAATATATACATTTATATACGTAATATCTAGAATACCCCAAAACAACCTATGCCACCATTTTGGGGACTTCCTATCCACACAGTAAAGTGCTCTCAATCTATATGCCCAGTCAACTAACTCTACTACTATAACTCTTACATGGGGGGGTGCACCCATGTAAGAGTTATAGTCTTTGATGGCCTTTGGACAAGTGACTTTAGATTTAGATCCATTTTTTCATCTTATATAATTTACCTTAACAATTGGATGACATTTGCGTATTGTCATCGCAATGGAGATACCTCAATATTGCTGCAAATCTATTTCTAGGCATAGTTTTATATACCAGGGGATTAATCAAGTCAGGTGCCGATGAATAATGATCAGTCCAGGAAGGTATAGTGTTGTACCCCATATAGAAGTTCATTCCAATAAAGGCCAGCAGTTTTTCTTTTTTGAAATTTAGATTTTTATCTCTTTGAGTTGCATATAAGTTACTTTGATACACAATATTATCCAGGGCGTCACTAATCAAGGCTAAAAAAATATTAATTGCAGTAGTGCATTTAGCAAAATATTCGTCAACTACCCTCGTGTTTGCAGAATATTCTAGTAAACACGTTTCTACGTCATGTTTCTTCCATCTACGATTAGGATCAATAGTTTTTTTTTCGATTGTTCGTGTACTGAAGTTTCGTCAGACTGTAAACTATCTGGAATAGTGTTAGTAATAGAATGTACACTTACATCTTGGTCTATTTCCACACTAGATTTATCTACGTCATGTTTTGTATTAGATCCAGATTGGCTGAGAATATATTCTTCTAATGCGACCTCAAAGTTTTTATTAAAATTGGTAATTGAGGGTAGTTTGTCTTTCTTCATTAATATTTTCTTCATCAGACAATTCCACATCTGAAGGTTCGGAACAATCTGGTGGATCTTTCTGGTACATAAGTGAGGCTTCTATCAAACCCGTAATCTTTGAGATGTTCATTATAAATTTATGTAACATAAGAAAAACAAATATTATAATAATACTCGATTAAATTAACAAAAATATAACCAAAGTCCCTGACGGTACTTATAAGTCCTTGTACCTTTTCCACTTTACTTTGGTCCAAAACTTTAAAATTATAATCTAAAATCATATTAATTATATAGTTAAAAGTACAATCTAGTATAATAATGTAAAAAATATACACTTACCTCGTTAAATCTATTTTTAAATGTTTTCTAAAAAAAAAGTAATTCGCAGTTCTCAAATCCAAAACAGGTCGAGTATCACTTATTGGCGGTATATAGAAAAAAATGGAATAAATCATTTTGATTGGCTAGTGTAATAGTACTCGAAAGGATCGTCAGTGTCAAATAAGTAATGCGCGATTGTATTATTGAAATAATGAACGTGTAATCACCTGGTACAAATTAGTACCGTCAGTTAGGAAAGGGTTAAATCGCCGATATTCGGTTAAGGACGACGCCGATTAGAGTGATTTCAATGTACACCGCAAATTGAATACTGGAACTTAAATGTTTAAGCCTGTAGTTATATGTGTAGATGTGTTAAGTGAATAATAATAATTATAATCTCTTTATTGAAATATTTACTTAAATGTATATTTCATTTCATTTCATTTCTTCGCTCTGGTGTCGAGGCAAAGCGCGTCGTTGAGTTCTGCCACTTAACACGCAATGCCTCCAGAATCGGGCAGAAATTGGGGAACAGAGTGTCTTAACACTAGGTTTACTCTGCTTAGCCTACTGTGTGCGGAATACAGCGTAAAGCTGAAAAAAAAACTTTATTTCAGAATTTTGATCCATATATTTTTTGTTAGGATGTACCTATATATTTGCTTAACCTACATTAGTAACATTTTTTTTATAATTTATTATTTATTAAATATTTATTTAACATGTGTATTGTTCCAGTGCCTCCATAGGGGGCTTTTCATTTTGCTGCGTGTGCGCAAGCCGCATCTTCAATAAAGTGGCAATAGAGATGTCAAATGTCGGTATTGCGTAAGACGTTTATGTAAATAATGTTATATTTATGTTAAGAGTTAGCCACAAGCCGAATTTTAGTCTTTTTCTCAGAAAATCAAACTAGATAAATATAAATAAAAGCTTCACGCTTTTTCCCTCATAGCAGGATAAGTTGAAAAATCATTGTATTAAGACACTTTTTCTCCCGCTCTGTACCTAGTTTTCGAGATATTGTGTGTTGATAGGAGGAACTCAATATTGCGTTGCGCATAAAATGATCGTATAGCATTATCTATTATCAGCATACCGAGCGTATGGCGAAGTGGTAAACGCGCTCCGACAGTATCCAAGAGGCAACGGTTCGAGTCCTGCTACGTTCAAAGGTTTATACTCGTACGTTTTTTAAAGTAGTTTTCTTAAATAAAAATAATTAAAAAAATATTATATAATTTAAAGTAGGTGCCAAGTTAAACAAACAGATTTAGTAATATGATATTGTAGTAAGGTTGTTGTAGCATTAGTTTAATACCGACTTCAAAATTATAAAATATTTTTAAATTATTTTTACTTAACAAAATCAAAGTACGGTTTACTTTATGTAAAAAAAATTTTTTACTCTTTAGTTCGTTGTTCTTTGTTTGATGTCGGTTTTTTTTTTGTTAAAAAGTAATTTATTTTACAATTTTAAGTGATGCATAAACCTTAAAAGTATGCTTCTCAAATGAGTTGTTATACTATGTAAAATTTCAATCTTAATTACGTATTAATTTTGTGCAAGCTAAGATTTTAGCATATTGACAAGAACATACATAAAAAATGTTGTTTATGAATTGGGAACCTCTCCCTTTTGGAGTCTAGTTTTGGAGTCTAGTTTAAAATGAGAACATCCTTCTTTGAAGTTGTATTTTTTATTTAATTATATTGTTTACAAAAAAAACAAACTTGTTCAATTTCAACCGCATAACATAATGTGAACCTAACCAAAGTTTTACCAAACTATTCTTTCTAATAAAAAAAAGAATAATCGAAATCGATTGGCGTGACATTTAATTATTCATCCATTTGTCGCGCACACATCTAATGCAAATTTAACACTTAAGTGATTTTCTCACAGATACCATTATCAGAAATAGTACAAATTAAAATGTGTGGTCCACTGGAAACACTAGTTTTCAAATAAAAAATAAAGTTCTGAGGTTACAAACATAAAAAAATACAGTAGAATTGATAACCTCCTTTTCTTACAGAAGTCGGTTAAAAAAATATCTCGTCTCAATTTTTATTGTGGATCATGTGCATCTATATAATTTTTTTTATAGAACAACAATGTTATTTTCTAAATATGCTAACAATTTAAATAACAAATATTTCAAAGCTAACTAAATTTTGTTCCTCGTACATTCGTACCTCCAGGCTGTACTTTGACATTAAGTTAAATTAACATTGATTTTGAATATATATCGAGACTCAATCACATACATTGATTTACAATCGGAAATCCCCGGATTGATCTTACGTAAACTAATCTTAATTACCTATGCCGTGACTTATGTCGCTAGGAGTGTTTAGATGTGTTAATATGTAAGGTTAAATAAATGTAAGCGTGACAAGTTGTGGGTTTGATAACCACTCGAGGAAATGAAATATTTATTATTTTCATTTTCTTTGATCTAGTAGTAAGTCAAGCGCGGCGCTAGGATCTGTCGTTTAACATGCAATGCCTTCAGAATTCGGTGTAAAATGGAGAACGGAAGTGTCTTAGCACTAGTTTCCCAGGTTTCCTCTGCATGTGCGGGATACATCGTGAAACAAAAATGAGTAAATAAATCCTTAGCGGGATTTGAACCTACTCCTTATCATCTATATCTTCCTCCTAACCACGCGACTTTAAATTATCTTACACGTTTTCTAAAAAAGTAGTTAAAATTGTCATATCCCATATATACGAGTATTCAGTAGTTTCATAGTTCCTTGTAGAAATTCAATCAAGTCAACGCAATCGTTCAAATATTTAATACGACATATACAATATCAATAAACAGTTTCTAAATTGTAGAGTAATCATGGTAATTTTAGGTATAATTTAAACTATATACATAAACTATATAATTTTAACTATATATGTAAATAAAAAATTAAATTAATCCCGCAACACAGCAGGAAAGGCAGAGGGCACAATCCCAATTTCCCAATTTCCACCATATTTTGAAGGTATTGTGTATTGAGTGGCAGAACTCAACGCCGTGATTTGCCTCGACAGAGCGAAGAAATTAAAATACAAATTTAAATAAATATTTTATTTCCTCGAATGGGGATCGAACCCATGACCAGCCGATTTTACAATCACACTTTGTTCCCCTGCGCCACGATTGTCCTAAAATATTATATTATTATTATACTTATCGTTGTCTCCTATTAGCTTAGTGGTTTAATTTTATAAAAGTATTTCGCTTTGCTGTCTCTACATGGAAGATATATGAGAAAAACAGTTATTCGACGCAGTTTTCAACGCAATAACAATAGCTCAAATATCTAAAAGCAACGATTTTAAAATTTTTGGGATTTAGGAGTATTGTCTAATAATTTTCCCGCTTTGTTAAACAAAGCACGGTGTTGAGTTCCATCATTTAATGCGCAATGACTTATAAAAATATATTATACTGATTTGGCCGTCAGCTACATCAATATTCAGCTTTTAGCTGTTACTTGAGACTGAGGCGTCATCACATTCATACATCTCCTTGTAAAATTCTGCCCATTGCTGCAATACGTCTGTTTCTATTGGTGTTCTATTAAAATTACACCGTCTTTCGAAAGCAGAGTCAAAAGTCTTTCTTTCTACAGGTAGCGAGTGACCTCAAGAAACTATTTTTTCTCTGAAGTTATTACTTCTCACCAGAAAAGCCTCATGTTTTCCCTGAAGTTGTTCCTTAAGCTTTCATTTCTTTTATTATCTGACTTACCACGCTTCATCTATATCATTACTTTCGTTTGGTGTTTTTCCAGCTTGCTCCTTCTTTTTTATTTTCCTCACACTTTAATTCTTTATAATTCTGCCATACTTTCTTATTTCTTTCTACAGCGTCTTCTACTTCATCATCTCACCATTCGTCGCGCTTTTTGCAAAAACCCTTTACTGCATACCCCTGTTGTTGCTTCCTTCATACAATCCCTAAGGATCTGCTAGCATACATCAATATTTCCATTTCCAGATTCACTGCTGTCTAGCTTTTTGAACTCTTTCTTGATATTCCTCTCTAATCGGTGTACCCTGAAGTTTCCAGCTTCTTATGCGGTAATTCCACTCCAAATTGGGACACCTCGTGTAGCAGCGCCAACCAAACCCCTTATTCTAGCAACGACTAGATAGTGGTACCTACGACCTAGCACTCCCTCCTACTCTTGTGCCCCCCAGCTTGTCAAAGCAGTCTCGGTTCGCTCACTAGTACGCCGGCCCAGAAAGCGACCTGCCTACCCGGTAAATCAGTCGTGTCATTGCCCTTTCACTTGGTTTCAATCACACAAATAACATTCAAATCTCTGTCATCCATCAAATCTAAGCGAGGCAATGGGGATACACTGGTGCGCGTCACTTTGGGGGGACGCTTTAACAGTGCGCTCTCGCGAATTGCACGTGGCAGATGGAACGTTCCAGCCCTCGTAACTGCTGACAGGGGTCGCGGCAAGGCTTCCATCCTCTATCCCCTATAATACATAATAATAATTACAAATTTATCTAAAAAGTTTATTTACCAGCAAAATTTTCATAGCAAAGTATAAATTAACTAACAAAGTAGTCAAGTTCAAACTTGCAACCAATTCTCTAAGTGTAAGATAAGCTAACTTTATGATGATGCTAGCTACGGAGCTGTAATTCTATCTTGGTTAGTTGCATTATGCATGTCTATACTTGGTTTTACTTGTTCACTATAATAGAATTTAAACTAAAATTGAAGTGGTTCTTTACTATTGGATGGTATACATTGCGTTTGTTATATTAATTTTAGTTGAACTGTCGTTGTAATTAAAGCAATAGTTGCTTAAGTGGAAAAATAGCTGCTGTTCGGTTTCAGAGTATGTTTCGTGGTATAAACGAGGAGTGTAATAATAATATCTTAATGCAAGTGTTCTTTTTGTATTTTTTTTTATTTATAACGTCAACGCGGTGAGTATGGACGGTGGTTGTGAGCTTAAATTTAATAATATAAAACATTCTCAATTCTTTCGAAATTGCATCATTATAGGTTTACGGGAAATATCTTTTAAGGTTTGATTACATAGTGAATAAGATCATAAATTTAATTCAAATTTGCGGAAGTATGGACTTTTGTTGTAAGAAAAGAACTACAAATATAAGGTTGTAATGTTTTTTTTATGTAATGCCTATAAATTTTCACCTTTCACTTCTTTTAAATGACTATAGGTTTTTTTACGGAGCAATTTTTATACGTTGGCTTAAAAGCTTGCTTTACCGTAGGACCGTAGAACAGTATATTTAATATTATTTGAGCTTGCTACCCCCATGAGATCTTGAGATACTTAGTCTTGATGATGGAACCCTAAAAATACCGTATCTATCGTATTGGCGTCATCGTGGCATAAAAAAATATTTATTTATTTTGACTTTACTACTTACTTTACTTTCCGCTCAACTTTAGAGATATTGTTTGTTGAGAGACGGATCTCAGAGCCACGTTTTATTTTTACCAGAATGAGGAAATTGAGACTTGCCAAGTGGGAATCGAACTCACTATCGTCAAGTTTGCAATCACTGCGCCACGACGTCTCCTATATATATATATTAAATGCTTATGTGTGTACAATATAATAGATACCTATAATAAATATTTTTAGATATTTTTGTTACAGTTTAATAACGTAGAAACCTCAAAAGCTAACTAACCAATTACCTCGATAATTAGGTCAATTTTCCAATCAGACTTAGTAATATAGCGGGGCATTGTTGTTATATAAAACGGTGTATTTACATTATAACGCATGTGCGCGTTTTGATAGAAAACACTAAATTATGAAAAATATTATATACAATATATTTACCTAAAATTTTATAATTTTATTTTACATTATTTGTTGTTATTTTTGTTTATTAGCTTCACTCTGTATACCGCATACAGCCGGGTAGGCAGAGGTCCCCTCGATCCCCACCCATGAAAATAAAATATTTATTTAAATTTATTTTCATTTCTTCGCTCTGGTATCGAGGCAAAGCTCGGCGTTGAGTTCCGCCACTCAACACACAATGCCTCCAGAATTCAGCAGAAAATGAAGAACGGAGTGTATTATACTAAATTCTCACTGTATACTAATGAAGGCTAATGAAATATCCTATTTCATAAAATAAAACCTCTGTATAGTATTTCAAACTGACAGCCTCATAGCGTGCCTTTAAATTTTCACTTACGATTATTTTATATTTATTATTTAACAGTGAAGTTAATTCGAACAGTAAAAGTAATTATGCGTTTAAAACTACGTAAATAACTGCACTGAACGTGCAGTTTTACGTGGAATAATTAAATATTTTTAAGCTTTATTCAGCACTCTACAACATTCATTACACGAACGCCCCAAAATAATTTTCGCTCAGAAATCGCACCTTATATGCATATAAAGACCAAGCGTCAATCAGAAACGAATTTTGTAGGTTAAACGTGTGTTTGCTTAATTAATTTTTAATGCGTATATTTTAATTTTCAATTTCGTAGGAAGAGGGAACTTAGCATTGAGGCAATCAGTTATCCTTTTCTGTACAATTTTCAACATATTGTGTGTTGAGGGTGTAATTTAACGCAGCAATTTGTTTAACAATGGGGAAATATCTCAAGTATTATTATTTCCCGAGTGGGGTCGAACCCACAACCAACCCCTTTATAGTCAGATGAGATGCTCTTCCACTCCATTCCACGACGACGCATCTTTTTTTCACAGCAGACCGCGAGACAATGACGAAGGCTCTGAACGCTGTCAATGACAGTCTAATATTCGATTAACCTCTTAGCACGTTTTGCACGCACTTAGTACTAATAAGGCTATCATCATGCCATCAAAGTCCAGGTATGAGTGAAATACGCCAGAAGATATTGAGTAGACCAGTTACGCTTTTTTTTATGGAACCTTTAAAACGTACTATTTCAAGGTGCCCAAGTTGTATCGACCTGATAATCTGTATTGGCAATCACTGAAAAACTTAAAAGTCGTTTCTAATTATGCCAAGAACTCTTTCAAAAATATTTTCATGTTGTATAATCCAATAATAAAATAACGCTATAGTACGCTCTGCGTAATGTGTCATACCTACGCAGCACTTAGATACTTCCACTTTACTCCTCGGAAGAAGCCGCAAACAGAAGCTATTTAAATATACAATATATCAGCTTCCACCCAAAAAAAAAAAACAATATTACCATATTACATAAAACCAAAACACTTTATCACTATAACATATTCTACTTTTCAAAACTATCAAAAAAAATTGCTTTCCAAGTGACATCAAGCTAAATCGTATCAATAACTATGCAGGTAACAAAACGGCCGTCAGTACGTCGGGCGAAGTAATCGCAGGCCACTGTAGACTGTAAATTGAAAATAATACATCACATATCCGCCGACACGACGCCGACTATTTATCTATATGAAGCCGATGATCCACTGGCTCGAGGGGATTTATATACCCTATGGCTATGACTAAGCTGCGTTTAAAATAAGGGTTTTAGTATTTTGTTTTACAGGTCGTCGTGGCGCAGTGGTGAGAATAGTGAGTTCGATTCCATTCGAGGGATTAAAATATTTGATATAATACTTGATATTGAGTTCCCCAATCAATACGCAATACCTCGAAAATTTGGCGACGATGACTTAAATTTCTGTTATTAAAATTTTTCTATTTCCCAAAATACAGCTATATTTTATAAAAGTGGACGAAAAGTGTTTCATCAACAAACTTTTTTCAATTATCAGAAGTTATCAAGAATGTTAAATAAATTAGCAACAAATAAAATTTTTGAATATTACAGTGACAAAGTAGATCTTGATAAGAAAATCGAATGTCGAACTAATAGACGACATTATGGCCTAAGATCCCATCGTTTAAAACTGTAGGGATTAGATTTTCTAATGAAACTTATATTTAAGAATGATACATGATAGTAGAATAGATTACACTAGGGTTGCCCAAAAAAATCCTGCCGCAATCACCTTTAATTAATGTTTTTCGTAACTCGTTTTTGGAGAAAATTGCACTCATATGTTTTTTATGTGAATCGCACATCAATTGAAAGAAAATCGCATAAGGAATTGGAAAAACAATGGTTGCCAGCTCTCAGTCTGCCGCAAGTCCAAGGTTGCCTGGTTTAAAGAGGTTACTTAATGTGAATATTTGCACTCATGTGTTTTTTTAATGAATTATATATCAAATTAAAGCTTATTTTTTTGTCATCACTAAAACACATGGTTGCCTGGAAAATGGCTGCCGCAAGCAAAGGTTGCCATCATTCGAAATATTTTATTCTG
>JAATLQ010026612.1:33904-59749 GCA_013421005.1 Heliconius erato x Heliconius himera | reverse complement strand
GTAATCAATGGATGGCCCCTAATGAACCAGAATCTTAGTGTCCATCTTCTTAGTGCACTGTCCCTGCACATCGCTTTTCTTTGCCATTTGCTATCAAGTAGAGTGACTATATTTTGTTTATCTGAAAATAAGTGATTCTATGTAGCGATGGTTTTATAAAAAGAATCTATTTGTAATAAATATAGTTTTTGGAAATAGATATTATTTTAAGAATTCAACTTTAGTTGTTCGTAAAAAACAATTGATTGTGCGGAGACAGCGGGACTGCCTCGTACGTCATTTTGTGAACTTAATGAATTCTTTTCGTCGATTTAAGAGTGTTTTAATATTTTACTGTGATAGAACTAGGATTTATTGTAAATGTGTTTTAAGTTTTGGTTTCGTGTTTAAATCAATATATTATTCATATACAAAGTTTGTATGTTAGTAAAAGGCACCGAGATATTATACATACATGATGTACAAACGAAATTTATGAATTAAACTAATTTCCAACTTATAATTGTCACTCATTTATTTGATAATTTGAATAAAATGCTTAATGCGATATTAGATCATAGTATGGCATCACATCACCCCATTGAATAGTTCCTAGATTAAATAGGTGCATTTTATTTTAAGATTTTTATTTGTCAACTATTGTGTTGCATGGAGTGTAACATTATTGTAATATGTATATTATTAGTGAGTTTTGTTTAATATGTTGACAATATATATAAATTCTTATTTATTTTTTTTATAAAGATACTTACTTAATTGTTTATAAACAAATAAAATATTAACAGGTCTGATGAAAATGATTTGGTCCTTAAAGTTAAAAAATAATATATATACTTTTTGGTTTCACGGTACTTTTGTACTTACACAAAAACAAAGAAATCTGTTGAATTACCTGTATCATAAACAACAATGGCAAGAATACAAAAAATACTTAAGTTTAACACAGTTTGTATATATAAATATATATATCGTAGATAAAAAAAACTGTGTAGATATTATCTTTATGTTTTGCTCAAACTTTTTTCTTTTGATTCGATTCCTTCAAATGTATATTTGTTAGTTGACAATTAATTTTATATTTTATTCCTGTATAAATGGCAATTTGCTACATTCCACATGTGTGAGGAAATAATAACAGCAAGTTTTAAATAAAAAATGTTTGTAATAAAAAAATAACCGCGGCCGTCGGGACAGTGTCTGACAGTAAACGCGACAACCACTGTTGGGTTCGATTCTCACTAGCGAAAATGACCTTTCATTTCCTTGCGCTGGTAACGAAACAAAATGCAAGGTTGAGTTCCATCACCCAACACGTAATGTGTTGAATCCGTATTCCGTATTTTCGTGCATTGTCCAATAAATTGGACAATGCAGGAGAATACGGAGTGTCTTAACACTAGGTTGCCTTTGCCTACCTTGCTATATGCGGGATCTAACGTGAAATTAACAAAAACTAGCAAATAATAACACATCGCCATTTGTATTTTTCGAAAGTCCATTAACATATTAGAAAATAGAGTAAAGAGCGCACTCTTTTTGTAATAAATATTCTATATATGATTTATACAATGATTATTATTAAATGGTTAAAAATATTTTATAAATATTTATTTGATATCAATAATTAATAATGGTATGAAAATAGCTAGATCTAATTCTGTAAAGCTGTTAAAGATGTTATGTCAAGAATAAATTTGTTAAAAAATTAAATGTATTTTTTATTCATCGTTATACATATGTTAACATTCTAATTTTCAAAGTACCTAACGAAACCTTCAAAGTACCTAAAACCTAAAGTTATTTCGAGTATGCAGAAATAATTGATTTTTTATAATACACATTCTGTTAACAGAATTGCTTTACTAGAGTAGGAAAATTAAAATATCGATTCCCTGAGAGGAGACCTCAAACGAATATATCATCAAATACCAGTCAAAGATACAGAAAAACAGCTATAATTACTCCATATAGCCTTTTTGACTTTTCACGTATCCACTTGGACTACGCAATGCCGGCCAAACATTCATGTGTTTCATGACCGAGTGTGGTCGCACACCGAAAGTGTGGTCTCGACAATGAATTTTGTTTTGGTGATGACATTCTAATCTGAAAAGTTTAGTCCTTCACCGAGAACATTATTACAAGAGAAGTAAGCATGGTATTACTATAAATACGTGTATGGCCGAAGTTCAAAGCGAGACAATAGCACAATCGACTTATATTAATAGTAGACTTCAGCCCGAAGTAATCGACAAGACTGTTTAATGATCTCTTCAACTCCCGGGCCCCGGACCAATATAGCATTGTATTTGTGAACCGGCCCAACGTCTGCCGTCTGCGATGCAAATCTCTACAAATTTGGTAACTGCACAATCCAATCGGCTTCCCACGAACGAGTCTCACCATTGAGATATTCTGGTCAAGATTAAATAAGCAAATTAAATAAAAGCTGATGAAATAATGGAAAATATAAAGTGTTACGAAGGTTATCGATACGAAGCCGCCATCGATAATGACCGATGCATCCCAAGCATGTGTCGATGACGTTCTACAGCGACAATTGTACAGGATGGAAGTGTCAGCGCTCCTTATGCGGAAACAGCATATAGAGTAAAATATTTTAAACTCATACCAAAAGAAATTAATCAAGATACCTCCACAGTTTAGACGTAGGTTATTATTTTTATTTCACGATGTTCATCCATACCTGTATTTCGTGTGACGCGGTTACGCATAGTCACCATTGGTATCTATACCATACCAATAACGTAAATACATACTACTACAAAAATACTACTAAGGTAACCCTTATCTACTTTGAACTTTGCCGCCAATACCTACGACTCAGTTTCGGAATGAGACGTATGCGGCGGTTTCCCTTTGATAGGTTTATGTGTGCGTGCGTCGTTCTTGACAAATGGCGTTTTATATTACAACAATAATTTTATTTTTTTATATTGTTTGAAAAAAATCACTTTTATTATATAACTCTTACAGAATAGTTAAAACTGTGGTATCATTTAAAGTGGTGCTGAAACTTACACTCTGTATAATGAATGGAAATCTGTAATTTTCTTTCCAAGGCTTAACCTGAATGAAGCCCTTCAAGTGCAAGTCAACCATATATACTGCGCATATTTCAAAAAAGAATATACAGTATATTAACCGATGCAACGCACACAGGATTCAGAACAACAAGAAAGTATTTCTGCACTGGTATGAAGTACTACTGGTAATAAGTACGCGGACAAAAACTGCTTATCGTGTTAAAAGGCGAATATCACTCGTGATAAGAATTCGTCACTTATGCTATTCCCAACGGGTTTAAAAAAACTATATGGATATCGTGCGCATTCTACCTGTATCTAATAATAATAGAAACATAATTCCAGTTATTGACTGAGTTACGTCAGCCTTCATGGTAATCTTGAAAAGTACACCGTTAGCAGAACGTCAACAATACGAAACCAATGAGCAAACGCAGCAGCCGTTAACAGCAAAACACCGCATCGAGTTACGAGGTCCGGGCGAACAAATTAAACTTGTAAAACGATTTAGTTTATAGGCATCGCACTAAATTTATTCGCTAAGAACGCAATTGTGAAATTACTTTCCGCTATTGTTTTGTAGCGTATTTATACGCTAAAACAACCAAATTTAATATATGTCTAATAAATGAGTTTATTATTAAGTCTCGTCTCATCAATATCGTCGCGATGCGACGCGATGATGATCTGGATGTCATGACCCACAACATAAATCCACAACCATTGCAGTCAGAGGCCATTATATAGGTGCTATTGTTGAACCCAAATTTAAACGCAACTTAAACACAAAGTTGTACTAGGAAACTTAGAATACATTGCGCAATTCTATTATATACACATATACTCAGACCCCATCTCTTTGGAGGCGAAAACTTTAAACTGTAACATGCTTATCTTTATTTCTCGTAAGTCTATCTCAATTTTTACTGTGACTTTGTATATGTTGTCGGACAAACAGAATATCATAGTATACAAATTGTGAAACAACTGTAATAATATCTGCATCTTTAAAGATCTCTCGCAGAGAATCTCGAGCTCTTACGTTATAAATAGATCCCACGGCTCGTTTTTCGTGAATGAATATTGAATTTATATCTGCAGCACTGCCCCGTAGCAGCATTTTATAAGATAAAATACTATGAAAATAGCTATAGCAGTTTCAACACCCATCATGTGTTTTATTTCTTTAATTGCGAATGCTGAGCAAGTGCATGTATTCGCAAGTGCTTCCAGATAAGTGTTCTACTGGAGTTTGGAATCTACAGTTATACCTAAGAATTGTAAGAAATTGCTGATTCCGACACATTGGCAGATCGTTAATATAAAAAAGAAATAAAGGGGGGAATAGATCCTTGTGGAACGCCCATTCTTAGAGGAGATCCAGATGATCAGCGTTTTTCTAGTATTTGTTTACTTCTTTGAGCTTATTGTGATAAATAGGAAGTTTTGATTATCAATTATTGATTATAGTTATAAATAAAAATATATTTCATACTACATTACATTACTTTATTCATAATGTTTGTCATTGTTGCAGTTTTTTCAATGGTAGTACATTAATCATAATGCATATATTTGGTGTAGCAGTACAAAATGTTTTGGTATAAGTGTAGTTTACACAATTAACTACTTATTTTTTTTATATAATGAATAATCATGTAGTGGCTATGCTAAATATTATAATATATCTAGTAATTGTTTAAAAAGTTACAAAAATACATTTAATGTAAACAAAAAAAACGAATCAATTAATTTTTATTTTATATGTAATGTAATCCATGAAAATATATATTACAGCAAAGATTTCTCCAATAATTAATTTAAGCTACTGAGATGTTATCGAATTTTTAATTCAGCCTAAGTTTAAATTTTATAATCACTTAAATAGTCTAAAGTTATAATTAAAATAGAAATAGATCACAATCAAAAATAGAGATAATTGCATGAATCCGATTTGGGGCCATCCATAAATGACGTGACAAATTCATGATACAATATTTCAAAATATTTGTAAACAAAAATCATTTTGAGACTGCTATTTAAGTTAATAGTTTCTACATGTAATATTCTACAATATGTGACAATCCACCAAGTAGGGTTTAGGTATATTCACAAATAAGAATTTCACTATGATGAGGACAATGGAGTTTTCAAAAATCCATGATTTTTTTACTTCATGAAATGTCCTGTACATAGTAGACAGGGTAGAGGCTACATGGGAACCTAGTGTTAAGGCACTCCATTCCCATTAAGACATTTTTGTTCTTCAATTTCTGGCTAATTCTGAGGCATTCCATGTTGAGCGCTGAACTCAATGCTGCACTTTGCCAAAAAAATTACATGTTACATGATTTATAAATGGTCCCTTTCAATCATGTTTTCTAACCTTAAATTTAAAGATAGCTTAAGCTTACACATGACAAGCACAATCTGAGGGTGCCCTTGCAGGTTTTTTTGGTGCTGATAATCTCTTAGATGTCCCAGTTCCATATTGTATGCCAGAGCCTATTCTCTCCGGATCCAATTCACCATTTTCAATTTTGGCAAGAATAGTTTTGGAACATTTTAAAAATGCTTCTTCAACATTTTCCCCTGTTTTAGCACTTGTTTCTAAGAACATCAATTCTGTAACAACATAAAGAAATTTCAAACAATACTATGATTCATGTTGCATTGAAGTGTTTCACTCTACTGGCCAGAAATAAGGTTTTCAAGAAAACTTTTATGTATTAGTAATTTTTGCCTATATTAACAATTAATAAGATATGATGAATTATTCCTTAGAACAAGAGCAAATAAATCTGAAACTGTTTCCTCATCTTCAATCAAAGACAATTATATTATCATACAACTCAGCATTGCCAGATGTCCCGATTTTGGCGGGATGTCCCGATTTTCAGCACAAAAATGTCCAAATAAGTATATTTGTAGGTTACGAATAATTATTTTGAAGACTTATATCGTTTAAACATAGTGAAGTTTTTCTATTAAAAAAACATTTTATATTGATAAAATAAAATTTTAATAAATTGATAAATAATAAATTAAATCTCTATTATTTATTTTTACGCTTTGGCGAAAGAGTCCCGCTTTTTTACTTAAAATGTTTAAAAATCCCACTTTTCACATACAACAAATCTAGCAATGCTGAGACAACTCCACTCCACAAACACAAGACTCCACAAAATTTATGTTGGTAGGCATTACTTAATTTATTAATTTTATAAATTAAGTAATGCTTATAACATAGTATTAATTATATTATTAAATGTTATCGTGTATTAGGTACTTAATATACAGTGAATTTTTAGCAGTACTTAACTTACCATTTTCTTGTGCAAATTGGCTAGCTTCTGTAAATGTTACTTCTCTAGACTCTTCTAAATCTTTTTTATTACCCACAAGTAATATAACAATATTAGGGCTTGCCAGAGTACGAGCATCCCTTAGCCAATTTGAAAGAGCATTAAATGAATCACGAGAGGTAATGTCATATACAAGCAAAGCGCCTGCAGCTCCCCTGTAATATGAGCGTGTTACGGAGCGAAATCTTTCTTGTCCAGCAGTATCCCATATTTGCAATTTTGTTGATTTTCCGCCGATGTTAATAATTTTCGATCCAAACTCTACTCCGATAGTATGACATCGATCTTCTTTGACTAAAATTATAATTTTCTAACTATTATTATGATCTAATAAACTCATACGTCACAATGTATATAAATAATGACTTACATTTATTGCCAATAAAGTTATTGAGTAGGCTAGATTTTCCAGTACCTGCACTCCCAATGACTAAAAACTTAAATAAATATTCTGAAACGAGGATACATTCACATAATTATATATGAGATTATTAAAAGTATTATTTTCATACATTTCTGAAATGTTTACCATATGATTCAGACATTGTTTATCTATATTGTTTTAATTATACTACAAAATTTGACAACAATATCAGCATATGAGTATAAAAGACACAAATATTATTATTTTTCTTTCCGGAAAACTAATATTGTATTTCGTTCCAGGGCCAGCTAGGGATGATCGATAAGCATCGATTCTAAATTAATATCGATATTCGAAGATAAAATATCGATGTCTCAACATCGATTTTGCAATAAACAAAACATAGTAACATGGATGTCAGCGAATCAAAATTTGGTCGAGTACATATGTTTTCAAAATTATTATTTTTATAGTCGATTGACAAAAAATATTGAAACATATATTATATTTCTAAGCTTTAATGATTTAAGTCTTTAATATATATATATTTCTGGTTTTAACTAAAAATGTCGTGTGATATTACAGTAGTTTTATTGATTGATATGTGTCCAAGAAAAATATTATATATAATATCGGTGCTTTAGCTACATGTTGACGTCAGCATCGATGTTTTTCTCACATCGGGCATCCCTAGTTTCAGTTTTCAACAATGCTCACACAGAGAATTAATTACGATATGAAATAATATGGCGTTAAAAGAAAAATAAGATAATCTATAATTAAACTATATTTAATATATATGATAGTTTTGTAAAATAAAAAATATTTAATTTTATTTAACTTCTAAATTTAAATAACCGACTACAGTACAATGATTTCAAGACGTATTTTAATTATTCATACTTTTGAAATCTAATGTCTGTGCAATGCAATTAGGTTTAAATTTGTCGAAAGTCAAAATGTCGAAAATATAAATGTAAAATTATAAATAATAGATCTATACCGTCACGATAAATGAAAATTGTGAATACTATATACGTAAATTGTAAAGCTCAATAATAAAAAAAAATGCTTACATTGCGCCGATCTGTAGGTATCCAATTGAAATTTGAAAATGACAATATAAAGATATATAAACTTAATAAAACGATGTTTTTTTTAGATTTATGCAAATGTTCATCATAATTTTAATCCTTCAAAATTAACAACCAGAACGTTTTGGGAGTATGTTAATATGATGTTTAATAAACCTGATCCGGAACGAATAAAAAATGT
This sequence comes from Heliconius erato x Heliconius himera, assembly GCA_013421005.1. Lineage (NCBI taxonomy): Eukaryota > Metazoa > Arthropoda > Insecta > Lepidoptera > Nymphalidae > Heliconius > Heliconius erato x Heliconius himera. The sequence goes on along the minus strand of JAATLQ010026612.1, from coordinate 51,698 downwards.
AGGGCCCGACAGGGCCTGTGCTGAATGGGTATTGCGAAATGGGGGAAAAGTTGTGTGGTCAGATGGAAGAAAATTGGATGATTATAATTTATTACCATCGGATGAGCAATCTGTGCCAAAAATAGTAGAAATTGATGGTTCGGAATCATCAATATCGCATTACGGCTTTCCACATTTAAGTAGGTGTTGTTTATAATTTTAGTTCAGTAAAATATATGAACAGTCTTTTATAACCGTCCATTTTTTAGCCAAGTATTTTGCTACTTTTAGGTGGTTGCACTAAATTGCAAAAAATTATACTTCATGATAATAAATATATTGATGATAGAGCCATGAAAGGTCTGGTTTATGGTCATGCTACTCTATTGTATGTCCAAGTTTCAAAGTGCATGAATGTATCAGATAGTGGTGTTAAAGAGATAAAGTCACTAAAAAATCTTAAAACTTTACTACTATTCAATTTGTCTGGTGTTAATGATCTTGAAGAATGCAAAAAATACATTCAGTCATATTTACCAAATTGTAAAATTTTAGGTAAGTGTTGTGTGTCCTAGAAGATTGTTACTCAACAAGATATTTTTTTAATTTTGTTAAATTTAATATATTATTTCAGGACATGAAGAGAAAATGAACAGCTAGTCACCGTAAGACATTGCTGTCAGATAGTATGATATGATTATAAAATAATAAAAACTTTAAATAGAATGTTTTTATTTATATTCATCTGAAATTATTAAAATTGTTTACTCCACATTGTATCTATAATATTTTTATTTAACTCCTTTCCCAACAGCTGCATGTACATCACTGTAGCCATCCTTTATAAGAAGCTGTGCTAATTCTGTTTTAATCTTTGTCACAACGGGAGGCCCATGGTAAATAAGTGCTGTATATATTTGAACTACACTTGCTCCAGCCAAAATTTTTTCATAAGCATCTTGGCCTGTAAACACTCCACCTACACCTATTATTGGTATGGTACCTAAAATTCAAAAATATTGGTATTAACATATTCTTACATCTACTCTTAAAGTTCTTTCAGGGATTTTGGGATTGCTTATTTTTCCTGCAGATGCAGTTGTTTATAATATGTGAATATGGCAGATACAGGTTCGAAGCGACTTTCTGTTCCCGTTTTTACGGGAACAGCATAAATGGTAAAATATTTCAAACCCACATCTAAAGAAATTTATCAAGATACCTCAATAGTTTAGACGTAGATTTATTTTTCATTTCACGATTTTTATTATATATATTGTATTTCGTTGACGCAGTTACAAATAGATACCAATAACCAAAGCACCTACTACTACAGAAATACTATGAAGCGTTGCTGCCCTGCCGCTTTTCGTTCACAAAAAACATACTGGAACGAGAAAGGGATATCTCTCATTCTATATTATACGACTCGATTTCTCTCATTCTATTATACGACTCGATTTCGTGAATGGGGCGTGTGCGGCGTTATCGCTTTGATAGGTGTGCGCGTCATTCTTGACAAATGGCGATTTAACTTAGAACGATAATTTTATTAATTATTTTGTTTGAAAAATCACTTTCCTATTTGTAACCTAGTGTTGAGACACTCCGTTCCCCACTTTCAGCCAATTTCTGGAGGCATTGCGTGTTGAGCGGCGGAATTCTACGCCGCACTTTCCTCTCGACACCAGAGCGAAAAAATGAAAAAAATCATGTAAATAAATTTCATCTCCTCGAGTGGGGATCGAACCCACAACTAGTAGATTTACAGGCGCACTTTGTGCACGACTGGCCTCTGTATTGGTTTAATAGTATTAGGTTTTTATAGTACTCTATTAAAACTTTGGTTTCATTTAAAGTTGTGATGACAAAAACACTCTGTAGAATAAATCTTAATCACGTCAGATATGATACATAGACTTAAAATTTGAAATTTTTACAAATTTTTAATGTATTTAAAATGTCATTACACACTTTGGAAAGAAAAATATTTAGAAAACATAAAAATTTGAACAAACACCTTACATGCTAGGCATCATCACCCATTTGATTTATTTTACGTAGGTACATGTATGTACATGTGGAATGTACATATTTCTAACATCCCTAATTTATATAATAAGGAATGTATCATCAATATCTATTTTAAAATATGCAAAATAAACTTAAATTCTAATATAATAATAATTAGTACCTTTTGTCATTTTATAAACTGTTTTTATCATTTCTGTAGATGTTTTAGTAAGTGGTTTACCACTTAGTCCCCCCATTTCCTTAAAATATTGTTGATTTTTTAAAGAAGGTCGTTCAATTGTTGTATTTGAGATTATAAGTCCATCTACTTTACTATCTTTTCTAGTGATCACAGCAATTATATCTTTAATTTCTTCTAAGCTTAAATCTGGTGCTAATTTTAATAGAAGAGGAGGCTTATATTCAATTTGCAATGAGTTTAAAGTTTTATTAATTTCACACAAAAGCTTATATAGCTCTTCTTTATTTTGTAGAGACCTCAATCCTGGGGTGTTTGGACTGAAAAAGGGAAAATTATATTGAATACAAATTATAGGTAAAATATGTAGTGAAGAGAATTAATTCTGAAAATCTTACCTACTAATATTTATTACAAAATAATCTGCAATTTTGTAAAATTGCTTTATGCCTAAGGTATAATCATGAGCTGCATCATCTGATGTCTTATTTTTACCTAAATTTATACCTAATAGCCCATTTTGCAACAAGGCTTTATCAATATTCTGTATTTTTTTTGACACTTCTTTGTGTCCTTCACTATTAAAGCCATATCTATTAATCACTGCCTCATCTTCTGGTAGTCTAAATACTCTGGGTTTGGGATTGCCAGCTTGTGGTTCAGGAGTCACTGAACCAATTTCTACAACAGAAAAACCCAAATTCCTTAATCCTGTTATTGCATCACCATGTTTATCAAATCCAGCAGCAATCCCAATTGGATTACTAAGGTCATATTTTAAGAACCTGGTTTTCTAAAAAAAAATTAGTATAAGTTGAAAAAAAAATTATATAAATATAAAATAATATAAGTACAGAATACCAACATAAATATTCAGTGATCGACAATTAAGATAGACAATTGATCATAACTGGTCACTAATTATTCACAATTAATCAGTTTCATGCAGTGTAGGTAGAGAGAACCTAATGTTAGTATATTCTGATCTCCTCTATACACCAATATTTTTGAGGCATTGTATGTTGAGTGTTGGAATTCAACGCCAGGCATTTGCCTTGGTGCCAGAATGATGAATTGAAAATATTAATAAATAGTATTTCATTGCGTCAAGTAGGGATCAATCCCACAGCAGGCACATTTTTGTGCTCCTGTGCCATGACTGCCTCAATTATTATTCACAATAGAGCTATTAAAATTCATAAAACTCACAAGAACTTTTGGATCTTCATAATCTTCTGATGGGAAAAAACCATATTTAATTGCAGAAACACCTATTATATGAGCCCATTCTGGATTAAGTTGTTGACTTAATGGTTGTAGAACATTTTTATAATATCCACTAAAATCTTTTTTATAATAAATTAAATGATAGGATACAGATCCACCCAATGTTAAATAACATAACGATTTAATTTTTTTCTAAAAATAAACATGAAATAATAGTTATATATTTAATGAATATAATAAATCTTTTAAATTGATTCTTTGGATTAGGTTGCCTGGAAGAGATCACTCTTAGTGATAAGGCCGCCTTTTCACATTTTTTTTTTTTTTATGAATTTATTTGTTAATTTTGTAATTTTCTGGTGTGAAATAAAGAGTTTTTATGTTATGTTATGTAAAATTATAATATTATCTATTATGTTATATGTTGTTTAATAATATGCACAATACAAACCAAATTATTTTGTGTTCGACTCATTTCGAGATGTAAAATTTAAAATAGTCGTCAAAAACATAAATATTTATAATATTTTAGTTAGAATATGTATTCTTGTTTAATGCAAAATAAAATGGAAAACTACGTAACCACTTTGCTACGATCCATAACAAGATGCAGAGTGCATATACAAATCACTTATAGCGCGAGTATTGAATAATACTTGCTTGGGTATATCACAGAACAAGTTTTGTTCCATATACTTTAACATCGATAGTCCTACCTACTTATTATTAATGTGAATTAATATTTCTCGTGCGCTCGTTTAAAGATAGGTTGACTTTTAACTTAATTTGACACATGCGTGACTGTAACACTGAAGTTTAATAAATAATTAGAATATTTGTAAATGTAATCTGTGGTCTTGAGTAAAATGAATAGTATAGATAATAAATAATGGATTCCTACACAATATTTACTTAGCAAGTTGATTGAAACTAGGTAGGTACCTATTAGACTGTACAGTAGGGATGCCCGATGTTAGAAAAACGATGTCAACATCGAAGCTGTAACATCGATGTTTGATAAAATTCGAAAGAACAACATCGATGTTGGCTAACATCGATGTTTTGTTTTTTTTTCTCTTTTTTTATCTTTAAATTTTTTATAAATTGGTAAACTTTAACTTTAAATAATTTTTAAATGAGTGAAATTAACAAAAAAATATATTAGTCTTTTTTGTATATCGTTTAATTACCTACAAGAATATATATTGGCCTTTACATCGATACTATTAGTTTAATCGCAACAAAGTTTCAAATGAAAAACACAAAATTCTCCTTGTTATTTATATGGGAAATCGAAAATCGCGATGAGACACCCCTTAATATAAAAATTAAGAGCTGCACCTTTAGCATACGTATTTTTTTGGAGTCCAGAACAATATCTTTACTATAATTAATTATTTTTTTTATTTTGGCCCACCTTAATAGATAGCATAACCTAAAAATAATAAGGTAGGTAAGCATGCTAGACCAAGTTTGCAATAAATTGTTAATAAAGTGTTTGTTTGAATGTTGTAATAAACAGCTATATTATGTAGTTACTTACATGTTGCTAATACAAACTTTAATCATTAGTATATAAACCAAGCAAGAATAATTTTATTTTCATTGGATAAACGATAAAACGACACACCCTTCACTCATAAACAACTACGAATTACGAACTTTGTAGTTACTAGTCTAGTCTGTGGTGTGTGCAGTACTGTCAACAGAAAGACAAAGGATTTTTCCCGTAGTTTGGTAGAGTTAAGAAAATAATGTGGAACACATTATCGAAATACTGACTTCGATGTTACGATGTTTTCATTAATGCAACATCGATGTTACGATGTTTTTATTAATGCAACATCGATGTTAAAACATCGATATTTTATCTTCTAACATCGATGATCATCGGGTATCCCTACTGTACAGTATTTAATATTAAGAGCGCTCGTTATATTTTATAACAATTGAAAATTATGAAATAAATAACACTTTCAAATAACACCTTTACCTTTTATTTAATTATAACGAGTAAACCATTTATTTTTTTTTATTTTGAATTTTTGATTCGCTATTTATTGATGTGCAACTTTTTCATGTTCTATTTTCAAGCAAGCTTTGTTAGCGTTACATATAGTGACATCTTGCTCATAAGTATGGTTTTTTTTAATGTCATGCTGAGGGAAAAGATCTGATCCGTACACCCTCTTCCAGGTCTAAAATAAAATAATTTTTGTATAAATAAAATATTTTATTTAATTACGGATGTATCGTTTGAGAAAATCGGTTATTAAGTTATGTTAGGTCAGGTTAGTCATTAATTTTCAAGATCTTTTGTATTTTATTTGAGATATTCTTGACTACGATTTCATTTCTAAACCATGTGTATACCGATATTTTATTGGGCTTCGTGTCTATTGCTTCTTTTATTATTGGTATACCAACTGCGTCGATATTACTGTAGCAATCTCTTTTAAGTCTACTATTTTCCGAATTTGAACTTGTAGAAGAAATGGTAATAGCTTTTTCCGATTCAAAAGAAAGAGGTATAGGATTGTTATATGATTTGTCTTGCTTTTCCTTTTTGCCAGTTTTAGGTGATTTAGGATCACGGCGTGTTTGCAATTTAGTTTCGTCGACATTGGTATCTACTGAGAAGTTATCTTCGCTTTTTCCTAAAGCATTATTTTTTCTCTAAAAGAATCAGCATTCATGTTTTACTCTACAAAGCATCAGTTTCGTGTGTCACATCATAGTCATACTCTACCAACTTGTGGATTCCTATTGTGTACTGTTATTGGATTGCTGCCACGAGGTGATCACTACCAACTATGCTTTGTGATAGAACGCACCGATACCACATTCAGCTTTAGTAGTCAAAATAAAAGGCTTGTTGAAATCAGCAAACTACAGTAAACGTGCATTTGCGATATTTACGCCATTGTTTTTCTTTAAGCATATATAGTTAAGTGTCTTGCCAATTTTGCGAAATATTTTATATATCAACGATATTAACTGATTAGTCCAAAGAATCTCTCGTCTGAGTGCTTGGGTTTCGCAAGTATCCACTACTTGCGAATCGTGTGTTGTTGTTATTTGGTTTCAGACCTTCTTCTGTAATGTTTTTCTACGTGTTCCTGAAGACTTTTAGAAAACACAATGATGTCCAGTTTTCTGGCGGTCCTTTTCGTCGATCTCAATTTAATGGTACGCACTGGCTAAATCCAGTATAGTAAAATAGGTGGATTTTCTCAATTTGTCGCATAAATCGGTAATGTTTGGCAATATTTATCATCGGTTGTTATTTCGTTAAGTCTTCTATAGTCGACGACCATTCTAAACTTCTTTACACCGGAAGGCCATTTTCTCAGAAAAAAAATGCACGGGAGCATTTCATGGCGACTCTTGAATTACGTTGAGCAACTATTCTACGTGTTTACTTATTTCTTCATTTATTGGAGGCGGCTGTCAATACGGTCGTACATAAATAGACATCATTAGTCGTCCTTATTTTTTGTTTCACTTTTTTAATAAAAGTCAAAGACAATTCACAGTAGAAAATGTCTTTATAATTAACACGTAATTCACTAATAGCGCATCTCTCTTCATTGTGCATGTGATCGATTCGTAGTTTATGTATGTTTTCCGTCAGATATTCATCCTTTTCCAAATCATTTTCAGAATGTGCTGTCATGTTAGTGTCACACTGTTCAGGTTCATATCGTTCAGATCGTAGTTATAGCAACCATATTCACCGTCCGTGTAAACTTTAATTTCATTATTAAAAGCTAGGTTTGGCCTAGACTTTGGTAATACTGTGCGTATTGTCGCATTTTCGCTAAATGGCTTTTGTTTGAGTTGTATGTCAAATTGAAATTGGTTTAGTTTTGTTTGGTTAAATACAGGTCTTTGTTGTTGTGACATTTGACTTAAATTCGGTCTATAACCTTGAAGTGCGCCGAAGCTAGGCCTATAACCTTGAGGTGACCCGAAATTAGGCTTATAACTTTGAGGTGAACCAAAATTAGGCTCATAACCTTGAGAGTTATAGTTAGGTGCATTAAAATGGAAGTTTTGAGCAAGTTGTCTAACTCCAAATGATGTCAGAGCCTGCGATGGTACCCCGAATTAAAATGGTAGGGCCGGTTGACCGCCAAAATTAAAATTTTGTGGATGAGCGATTTTATATTGATTTGGAACGCGAAACCTTAATCCTCAACTATTATTCGATAGAAAAAATGAATTTTAAGCCGAATTTTTACATACAGATTATGTGAAGATGATAATTGCGACTTATTTACATTCGTTTTGAATATTTTACATTTAGCGTTATATTGAAATTGTAAATTAACTTCTTCCAATATTATGGAATGTGCATTTTCAAGCGTCGAACTACTCTTGACCCTAACGATACGTATAAGGTTCTCAAGCAAAATGTAGAGAAAAACGTTCAATGCCAAATTGTCATAATTTGTAATATTATTTATTCTAATGTGAGGATACCGTAGCGTTTGGCGCTCCGTTCTCTCTGACTACATATAAAGCGTGAAGCGTGAAGTTTAGTTTTTTTAATTTAATGTGAATGATCCGAATAATATTAACTTTTGCGTTTAAAGTGATTTTAACCTGCTGAATAAGGTTACAAAAGTCTAAATACGATTCGTTATTATTAATTTTTAAAGTCTCAAGCTCTATTGCAATGCTTTCTACGGAAAGAGGATCGCCAAAATATTGAATTAATACAATTTTTAATTCGCTAATGTATAGTTTTTAGATCTTTTCCCAAGTTAGTTAGTACCTGTAGATGCTAGCTGCCAAATTTCATAATTCTAGGTAAACTGGAAGTATCTTATTAATTTTGATTCCCTTTATAGTGTCAAAATTAGCGTTCTTCCCGACTGCTAAGGAAGGGTTACGTTTTTCGCGCGCATCTTGTATGTATGTATGTAATATTCTTTATTATCTCATATCTCCAGAACCGCTGAACGGATTTACATAATTAGGTATCGTTAGATTCGTATTAGCAGCCCAAATGTTCTTAGATAGGTGACGTTAAAAAAAACAATAAAATCCGTTTAGCGGTTCTGGAGATATGAGGTAATAAAGAATATTACGTACATACATACATACAAGATACGCACGAAAAACATAATCCTTCCTTAGCAGTCGGGAAAAAGAATATAAACAAGCCCAATAGTTTATTAGGATTAACTGTCGAGACCTCTTTAAATAATGCGTAGTTCCTGGTAAAGATTTTATTGATTGAAGAATTACTTATAGGTCCCGACTGTTAATCCTAATAAACTATTGGGCTTGTATATTTTCTTTTTAGTTTTATACAGTCGGGTTTTTGTTTTTATAAATATTTTTTAATTAATTTTATGCAGTCGGGGTTTTGTTTTTATAAATATTTTTTATTTGCCATATAAAGTGATTTGCGGTCATATATTTTTTTAAATAAATTGACAATTAACTGTAAAAGTAATAATTTTGAAACCATGTGTACGGGATTAAACATCGATTATATGTCCCTGCTGACATCGATGTTACGATGTTTTAGTTAATGCAACATCGATGTTAAAACAACGATATTTTAACTGCTAACATCAATGTTCATCGAAAATCGATGTTTATCGGGCATCCCTAGTTAATTGATCTGTGGTTTTGTTTTCCTATAAAATTCATTGATATTGAAAATCAAAATAAAAATTCGAACTGTGTTTACCATTGTGCATAAATTCACAATTACCTAATTGTTCTAAGTTTTTATTCTTTAATAGCTCGTACTTACAATATTTTTGATAACTCGAGAAAATGAAAGCAGTTTTAATATTTGATAGTGTTAATGATTTATTATTTTCAAAATGGGATGAAACATTTTTATCCAGAATGAAATCATTTAATGGTCAAGTAAGTTTTGAAGAATTTGAAGTATGTTAATAAAAATGTAAATTTATTTAGTATTAAGAATATAACTTACTAAATAAGAGAAAGTGACCTATTAATTAAAAATAAAATATGCCCTTAACTTTAAACTATACTGATATAAGACTTTTTATTTTGTTTTTAAGGAAAAAGATGGTAATATAAGTGATATTAATCATGTGTCTCAACTACTATCTCCAATTATAACTTCTCAGAGAGTGATGGCTGCCCAATTTAGCAATACATATACCTCTATGCAGTGTAAGGATAACACAACCATTGTATTTGATGAGGTTAGTCTTAAAATGTCCATATAAGAAAATAAGCTACTTTGTTTAGTTACAATCACTTACTATTTTATCACATTATGTTAATGATTTTAATAAAACTCACTACACCTGCAGTCAGACTTGCCTCTAGCTATTTCCATTTGACTAAGGGGATGTAGCTGTATATATGATAAATTTAATATTTATACTATATATTAAAGGTGAAATGTTAAGAAATGAAATATCACACTTATGCAATTTTTAAAAAAAATGTAATAAATTTCAGTGGCTTGACCATGTATTTATGATAATATGTGAAGAAGATGTTGATGATGCTCACAGAGAACTTCTTGATTGCAAAACACTTGTACAACATATTTGTGGCCAAAACATAAACCTGTAAGTTGTGTTATTCCATGTTGAGTACTATCACTTCTTAGAGAAACAATATTATTGTGTTATCTACTTTATTTATGATCACCTCACTTTTATTAACCAACTTCTCTAAAAGGAAAATTTATTATCAATTTGATTTATTTTTTTTATGTTTGTTACCTGAGAACTTTTGAATGGGTGAATAGATTTTGATGTTTTTTTTTTGAAAGCTGGTGCTTACCTAGTAGTCCCATTTCAATTGCCATCTAAGGTCCATTTCTGAGAAGGTTGTCCATGAGAAAATCACATACGTCTTAAATTTGCATTAAGTATGTGAGAGAATAAATGGATGAATAACTTAATATCACTCCAACTGATTTCAAAGATTTTTTTTATTGGAAAATATACACTTTCAGGGTAGTTCAATTAGAATTTGGTTAGGTTCTGATAATGGGATCCGGTTAAAGTTAGTTTTTTATAAAAAAATAATTTCTGTGCAGAAAAATAAGCTGTAATATATTGTATTTTAATTAATATATCTTTCAGTTTACATTCACCAGTTTATCAAGATTGGTTATCCATTTTGTTAGAAAGTCGTAACAAAGGTGACTCAATACCAGGTGCAAGTGGAGTCATAGGGGAGAGTGGAGCGACAGCTGCAGCACTTAATGCTTTGAAAACAATATCTAAAGAGATTAAGTGTTCACATTCCCACTATCATCTCATGTTGTTTGTTGGAGATAAAGTTTTGGCTTTATATTCTAGGTATGAATATTGCTATTTTATGAATATCATAATAATTTTTTTCATTTTTTGTCTTCACACTGTATCCCATATACAGCAGAGTAGACAGAGGAAACTTAGTGTTAAGACACACTATTCCCTTCTTTCTACCCAATTTTCGACACATTGCTTGTTTGGGGGGTGGAGGATAAATGTCATGCTTTGTCTTAATACCAGAGCAAGGAAATTAAATAACGCATTCAGAGAATGTATGTAAGACATAATGTTAACAGGTCTATACACTGCGTCACGACAGCCTCTAACTTAAATTATTCATAGTGATTATTGAATATAAGAAAAACGGCGATAACAAATTTAAAACTATTAACTTCAGCACCTTATGTATTTATTTCTGTTATTTTCAGTCGTGGAAGTGAAGATCTGATGCCACCAGATTTGATACTTTTAAGTATACAATGCATTGCCGCTCAAGAGTATTGGAGAGAATTGCAAGAAACGGATGATGCTACATATTGTGAAAATTCACATTTGCCATGTAAGTAATAATACTGACATCTTAATTTAACCTTTCTATAGATAGTATTATTTATGAAGTATTTTTTTGTTTTTCATATTTGCTGAATTTATTTTCTGTAAACACACTACACCAATCAGACAATCTAATTTTTAGTTACCACTGTTTGTGATACATTTCGTATTAGATATCAGACTACAGGAGTGAAGCAAAGTGATATGGGAGTGAAGGTAGATGACTTGAATGTGAATTGCCTGCTGTACGCAGATGATGCAGAACTCATTGCATCATCAGAATGCTCTAAAAGAAGGGTATGAAAATAATGGTCTAAACCTGAATACAAATAAGACAAAGATTCTGGTTTTTGAAAGAGATGAAGAAATGACAAAATGTAAGATCAGTTTAAATAGTAAGATATTAGAACAAGTGAATGAAGTAGTATACTTGGGAATTATGTTCAGTAGATATGGAAGATATGAGATGGATGTGGAAAGGCGTATTGCTGCCGGTAACAAAGTTAACGGAGCCTTAGCTGCTTAAATCAGACGGCGAAACGTCAGCACAGCTGTGCGTTTGGCGGTACACAATGCAGTGTTGGTACCGACGTTGTTATACAGCAGCGAAACGTGAGTATTACAAAAGAAGAATGAGAGAAAGATGAATGACGTGGAAATGCGATCTATTCGTAGGATATTCGGAGTGTAGCTGATCAAATCCGCAACGAAGATATACTCAGAATGGCCGGTACTAGCGAGGATGTCACAGTGAGAATGAAGAAGAATGTGCTCAGCTGGTTTGAGCACGTCGAACGAATGAGTGATGAAAGAAATGCCAAAAAGATTTATGATGGAAAAATTAATGGTGAGAGAGGTAGGGGGGAGACCTCGGTTGACCTTCGAAAACACAGTATCACAGATACTGGAGGATGGTCACGTAAAAAGCATGAGAACCCTCCGGAGGGCATGCATAAAGAGGTTGGTGTTAGTGGACGAGGCGAAAGAGGTATGTAAAGACCGTAGCATTTGGTGCTCCGTTCTCTCTGACTACCCCACTAAGGATAAAGCGTGAAACTAAGTTAAGTTTATCAGACCACATCTCCGCACTTTTTCTTGGAGATATAAAAATTGTTTTAACATGAGCATTTGCGCGAGAGCAAACTAAGCAAGCATCAAATGTGCTAATAGACATTATTTTTAATTACACTAACTAATCATTTCTATAATGAGGTCGTCGTGGCACAGGGACACAAGGGTCTGACTGTAACACGATGGGTGTTGGCTCGATCCCCACTCGGGGGAATAAATTATTATTTATTAATATTTTCATTTCTTCGGTCTGGCAAAAACCCGGCGTTGAGTACCGTCACTCAATACATGCCTCGAAAAATTCGGCGGAAAGTTAAGATTCTTAACAGGTTCCCTCTGCCTACTCTGATGTCTGGTGTGTGTGCTAAGCTAATCCAAATAGTATAGCTAAAAAAACAAGTATTGGAAGCAAAAAGTAGTAGTATTTTTTAAGCAACAAAAACACTTTTAAAAACAAAAAATATAAGGTCTTTACTTATGAAATTGGCGTTTGGTACGAGAGGAAAATAATCGAATATTTTTCAGTATAATATATTTCTTTAATCATAGTTACCTATGCACTTTTGCCATCTCATAGGTAGTTCCTCCTATACTAAAAAAAACCATTCGGACGGAAACAAAAAATCTTTGAAGGCGGTTTGGACTGATCTCATCGGAGTTGAATTTTTTCCTTTGCAAGAAGTTTCCAAATTTCGAAAAAAAATCGTAATCTGTTGTAGCAATGTCCAGGATATATGGTGTTTTTAGACATTCCAATTGAAGCTCTTCTCGGTTGCTTAGCAGCTAGCTTTTCCATCATTGTTTGCAATCAATTGCTGACAATAGACATCTGACATAATCGTCTGGCTAGATTTGAGAAAACTGTATTGAATCGTTCATTACAGTTTTCTGGCACTAGTCCACCAAATTCAATTCACACAAGTAACTTTTCTTTTTAATTTTCGCTTAGTACAGGATTTGGCTGGCTTGCCAGGGTTCAGCCACTGCGATAAGCGCTTCTGATTATTGTAGATAAGTCACTTTTCTTTACAGGTTCATGATTCTATTTAAAAACTCTTCATTGTTGTTCCGGTTAAGTAATGCAACGCAGCAGTGGATGCAGGTTTGATTTTTAATCTTCCCAATTTGCTTCAAGTGGTTAAAAATAGTTTTATGACTAACACCGAAGCCTGCAGCTAACTCGGACGTGGTTTGCGATAGATTCGCTTCCACAATACCCTTCCATTCTTCATGATCAACTTGGGTTTTCGGCTATTTTGCAGGTAAAACGTAAAACGTTGGACCGAAAAACACACATGCTTTTCTTGTGTGACACGGTCGCCATACACATCATTCACCTTTCGAACCGGTTCTGTAGCACTGGTGCTACGGTGGAACTCGTACTCGTAAATAAAACGATATTTCAAGTTTTGCATTTTGTAGAATGTGTGACGCAAAAAAAGGAAAAAAAAAACCAAATGAATGACGGTTAATGAAACAAAAACATGTATAAATAGCTGTACAAATTTGAATTTGGAACTCATAGCCAAAGAGGAGAAATTTGTTAATCACAAGTGGCCTGTGCGACAAAACGCCAATTTCATATGTGAGGACCAAATATATAAATTAAATATATAAATGTATAATACAAATTCAGGATTATCGAAACAAAAGAGCGCGGTAGTGAAGTGTCACATAAAAAAGCCAACTAGGGCAGTCAGAACAAAATATATAATTATGTAAGCAACTTAAACATTCTCTCTCTAATATCTCTCTCATCTAATAAGATTAAAATTTGTTATAACAAAATAACACGGTAATGAAATGTTGAAACGAAAAAAGGCAAACTAAACTTGAAATAAGTACAAAATTAAAGCTGTAAATCTAATAAGTAATACTTATACAAATTCAGGGTTGTCAGAACAAAACAGCGCGATAGTGAATCTATGCGCGGGCGCCTCCACAGCGCCGTGCGCGCCGCATTCTATACATGTGGCGGAGGTCGCGCCACGTGTTATATTTGCAGTACTCGTTGATATGGAATTAAGGTAATTTGTTTGTAACATTTTTTCATAGTGTTATTCCACACTTAGGAGAGACAAATACTTATTTAGAAAACGTAAAAGTTTTGTTTTTTTGGAAATAATAAAAAATATATTGTGTTGTATTTTTTTTATTTGTCTTATGCCCCATTTTATGTGTAATGAGTATGTATATAATATATAAATTTAAATAGAACATACATACATTGACATTATTGATTGACACTTTAAGTGATCACCGCCGCCCACAGTCCCATGTAACATCTAAAGAGTTACAGGTGCGTTGCCGGCCTTGCAAGTGAAGATAGATCCGCCTTTTACACAATAACATACTGCAGTTACACCATTCCACAGTTACGTGGCACGTGGAAGGAAATTCCTACGGAAGTGCGGTTTTGTAGATGTGGTAGTGGAGTGCCAAGTATCCAGACGGTGTGAATGGTATTTGAGTTTTTGATGTAGTGTGTTTAGAAAATTCGGCGGCAGGTAATATTTCAAACAGTTCTCCGGATAACTCTCGCTCGCCAACAGAACACTCGCCATGATAAATGCGGTAGCGACCGCACAGTGAGGATTGCCTTTCACAGATCATTTCAGGCTCTACGTTGTATGCGATCAAATGGTCTAGCTGATATTGGAGTGCACCAGCCCAGATATGAAAATAGTACACCATATGAGGCCGACCTGGACCCTATTCGGGGCCAAAAGGCATTTTGCCGTGGAGTACGCCTGACGTGACTCTCCCATATGTACTTTAGTCGCCTCTTACGACATCTTTACTACGAGGGTGATATTGTAAACCGAGAACACGGCAAAAAAAATTACATTAGTTTTAATTAAGATATTTAGTGTGTAATAGAAAACCTAGAACCAGTGGAAATAGTATTCTAATTGTACGACCTAAAATGGTAAAATTTTTAAAAAGCTTTATTTTCTACTATAAACTTTATATCTCAATATACTTCAATATTACTCCTTTTATATGCGATTTATTATATACACACTTATTATATGCTTTCACAATACAATATATAATAAATATACATATAAGTTTTTAAAGCCTTTTTTATTCAAACCTAAAAAAAGCTTTTAACACTTTTTTAATTTTTAACCCTTAATTTATTATAGCTTTGTGTTTGAGTTTATGGCTTCAAGCATTAGTTTCTTGAATTAGACTTTTGTCATAATTCTGAACTATAAATACATTTACAACTTTTCTATATATTTATAGCAATACGAGATTATTAATTTATTTCAATTGCTGAAATTATACACTTTGCAGAGACATAGGGATTTCGGTGCATATGTCTAGTCAGATTTTATCGAACCTCAGAAGATTGTTGCTACAACGTAATTTGGAAGCTCTACCTGTTACGCTCGATTCTTTGGAAGCTTCGTTAAAAAAAGTAAGACATTTTATTTACATATATTCATGTTTATATAAGCTTCTTAATTCGTATCATCTTTCCTGAAGTCAAATGATAATTGCAAGCGTACAATCTAATCTGGGAACAGTGTGCTCATTTATACTTATAAATAAAATTGAAGTGTCCGTCTGTGTGTTCAAAATAACAGTGTTTTTTCAAGTGCATATAGTTATTTATATGATATTGGAACATAAACAAACAATTTTGAAATGTTTCTTTGTATGCTTTTCTGTTTGTCCAGGCTAATCTGTGGCACAGTTGGATCGATTTTTATGGAACCTTCACTTAAAGATGTGAATAACATCCCAAAAGATGTAAATTACGATTTTTAAGTGTATTACAATATAGACACCCATACTTAAATTACCAACCAATTTCCCCTTATAAAAATATAGAATTTTTCCCAGGTCTAAGCTAATAAAGCGGGGCATTAATTTTCGCCGCTTTCGTGGTTATCATATTTTATTTTAACATTTTGTTAGACAGCACTAGCATCACTATATGGAAAATTCCTATTTAATGAAAATTCATATTTAAATTTTTATGCTTATATTAGTACATTAAAGAAGTATGTTATTATAATTTAAAAATAAAATAAAAAATCTTTTAGGGATAATTAGTTGATTATAATAAACAGAACGTGACGCCGTCCGCCTTATTATTCCCATATTCAAACCATTACTGGAACAATTTGCTTAATGCAAATCTAAAAATTAATTATTACAAATTTCAGACAACAGAAGCACTTCGCAAAAGTAAGGCTAACTCTACACTGTGCGCGCGCGTAACAAGCCGTATGTTGGAACTCCGGAAGTCATGTACAACAACTACGCCATTGACACCGGAAACGGCAGCGACCGCTATGCATACAGCCTTGGAAGCAGTTATAGAACAACTCAAACCGGATATACCGAATTTGAAATTGGAACACCCGGCAAAAGATTTAAAGAACCTACTCGCGCCCCATATACAATTTCTATGTATGAAGGCGATGCGATACTTCAGCTTGGGATCATATCCTTTTCAATATGATTTTTTATATTTAATTTATATATTGGGACCATCGTGGCGCACGAGGCGGTTGTGGGTTAGATTCCCATGCGAGGGAATAAATTATCTTGACCTCCTCGCTTTGGTAAGAAGAATACGCCTATTCTTCTTACCAAAGCGTTGCGGCGTTGAGTTTCGCCACTTAATGCTATGTCTCAAAAATGGATGTCGTGGATAACGGAGTGCTTTAACACTAGGCTACCTATGCTATGTTTGGGATACAACTTCAAGGAAATAAAAACTTATACTAATTATATAAAGACAACAGTATATATATGACGATTCCTTAATGCAATCTTACAGTATCGACGGACACAGGTTCTTTAACACACAAATATGTAGAGGAGTTTCCTGGTCTCATCCACTTTGTGTATGTGGACCGCACTGCGGGACGCTTCTTGGCGCCTGACATGGCTGACTGCGTAGACATGCTGACACCGGACACGGTACACATTTTTTCGGCTTTATAGTTTTTCCCGCATAGTAAAGTAGGCAGAAGGAATCTAGTGTTAAGTCAATCGGTTCCCTACATACAGCCCAATTCAAGAGCTATTGGTATCAATTTATAACTTAATTTATGCATAGATCACACGGGTATCCATATAGTATCCATATAAAATTTTCAGTATTCTTATTAGCTTATCGCAAGATACTAATCAATCTTATGGTACGAATAGACTAGGGCACGATATACTGCACCTTTAAAGTCGATTGGTTTGGTGCAGGTGCGTGTAACAGTACGCACGGCGACGCGTGCCCTGCGCGAGGGATACGGCGCGGGCGTGTGGCGCCGCGGCGCGCTGCACGTGTGCGCGCTGCGCTGGTTCGAGCGCCGACGTGCGCCCGCCCGCCCCGCCGCGCCCCCGCACCCCGCCGCCGTGCGCGCGCTGCCCCCGCCCGGGGACCTCGCCGGCGCCTTCTACAGGTACTGTGCCCCGCCCGCCCCGCCGCGCCCCCGCACCCCGCCGCCGTGCGCGCGCTGCC
>JAATLQ010026612.1:0-29991 GCA_013421005.1 Heliconius erato x Heliconius himera | reverse complement strand
TTATTGTAAGCAGCTTCCAGGTCCATTACCTGTTTATCTGCTAAAATAGCACTCATTTGCTTAATTTCTGCCTCAAGTTCTCTAATTGTACATTCATTTTTAGCTGCAATTTTAGCTTCTTTTATAAGTCTTTGATCAACTGCTTCCTGTATAGATAATATAGCATCATTTGTATTATTAGTGTGAACATTACTTTCCTTTACAATTTTATTAAATATGCAGTGAGGTGAAATCTTGTTAGCTTTTTTATAACCAGTCAGTTTTTCTCCTAAATTAGCAGTTACATCCTCAACATATTCATACATATCGAAACAGTTAATTTTACCAAATCTGTACACAACTGTGTGGGTTGAGCTTGTTGTAGATGTTTTGCTAGACAAATTGCAACAAACAAATGTCTTCTTTCCATGGTACTTATCGAAGTATTTCTGCAATCCTTTTGATATTAATTTATCTCGAAATGTAGGTTTAATACTACTATTTTTTCTATATTTATACCATCCAACAACTTCACTGGCTACATTAGATAATAGTTCTGATAAAACATCTTCCTTTATCGTTCCAGTTGGTAAATAAAATAAAGACACCGAAGGTAAAGGTAAAACAGTTCTTATCAGTATTTGAGTATCCAAACGGGCATTATCATTTTGTGAATCTGATATATGATTTGTTATTTCCGAAGTGACCTCTCCTATGAGAAAGCCCTCCTAAAAAAAAACAAATAATTAGGTTCTAATATATATTAATATTTTTAGTAATTTTTAATAGTGAGTAATAAGTACGTACCTGACTATGAACAGAATTCATACATTCATACAGCAAAAATGAAAGAGCAGTGCCATTAAGTGACACTTTTTCCGTGTAAGCCATTAGAAATTACAAATTATACATTTATTAAAATTAAATATATTGTAATTTATGAAATATGTAAGTAGTAATTTTTACAAATAATTCACAATTACAAAAGTCAAATTAGTATTCATTTCAATTTTATATGTCATAAAAGTTCACAGATTATATATAATAATTGAAGAGATACAAAACAGACTCAAGCACAGTACAAATTAAAAACTATAAAGAAAATTGTTAAGAAAGTGTACACTTATTATCATGTTCGTTTAAATATTTAATTTGAGATAGAACTCTTTAAGATGACGCTTAAATATTCCATTCGACTAGGATCGTCTTACTTCAAGTGGCAGTCCATGCCATAGCTTCACTTTCTTAAAATAATTACTGGAAGCATTTCGTTCGGCATAAAGGAATTTCAAGGATATGGTTAAGACGAGAGCGTAGGTTTTGGAAATCTAGGGTGTCAGACTCCAACAACTTAAAACGCTCTTTGAGGTATGATGGAGTAAGGGCATGTAAATGACGCCTACACTCTATTGACAACTATTTGAATTAGCTACGGTACTGCAACACATGGTTCGTGTTTTCTTAACCCAAAAATAAACTTTATTATATGATTTTGCAGATGATCGAGTTTACACAGTAGTTCTTAAGTAGTAGTAGTAGTTCGTAAGTAGTTTTAAGAAGCACGAATCATAGTAGTCGTCAGTAGATTTAGAGTAGGTAAAAGGAAAGCGTGGGCGAAGATATTTTGGTCGTTAGGGTAGAGAGGTTCTACCATCATCCTAATCTACCCATAGAACAGAAAATCTTACGACTAAGCTCAGACTCGTGAGGCGACCAGTAAAATGCACTATCCATCCTAAGTCCCAGATTCTTAACACTCTCACTAACTTCCAAAGAAACATTATCATATGAAACTACCCCCTAGTTTTATTTGATAACGTTAAAAGAGAACGTAATTTAGATTAGAGTTACCAATACACACTTGAGACTTATTAGGCTTGAAACAAAGCTTAAGCAATTTACTCCAGTTGCTAATTGTTTGTAAGTCCGAATTAATTTTACTAATTGCACTAGAGATGTCGCTTACAGCTGCAGTAAATAAACACAATATTTGCAAGTCATTAAGTAAAAGTGTTAATAAAAATGGAAAAGAACAAGGGAGATAGCACACCTCCTTGCGGGACGCCTGCTTTGATCTATTTGGCTATCCGTCACTCATAGCGTTCTTTGTCTGCATCCATGAAGATAAGAGTAAAATCATTCCTTAGCTTTCGAGGATTTTTCGAGATGGTAGATTTTAAAATTGCTAATAAAATATCATAATCTACCGTGTTAAAAGCGTTGTAAAAACTGTATCTAATATCGTCACAGATTTTATTAATAGTCGTTATTGTACTGTGCTCAGGACGGAAAACAGATTCAAAAGAAGACAGGATGTTATTATTGTGCATAAATATATATTTACTTATTCATATACTATGCGCTCAAAGAACCTTAGATAGAAAAGGTAGTACAGAAATAGCACGATAGTTAGAGAAAGATGCTGGTTTTGATGCTTTAAGAATAGAAATAACAAGAGCATGGCACCAAATATCAATCAATTAATCAATTAATTAAAAAGTTTATTTTTTTACGGTTATTATATTTTTAAATTTTAAATTTCTTTGGCTGCTTGGTTGTGGCAAATGTTGTTGTTTTTTTAATTTTTCAGGGCAAATTTTTAGTAAGTAAAATTTCTAGTGTAGGCACCAGACTATTCTGGAATTTGTGCGGACCAAGCAAATTTATAATTTAATCTTTTCATTTTTTTATCTCTTACTATAATTACATAAACTTTGAAGTGTTGTTAGCCTTGTGGTGAAGTGGATTCGAACAGTTTCGCGTTATTTTTAACTTTCGAATTCTGGCAACACTATTCTGAAAATTTCAGTATTTTGGTGATATCGTATGGTGCGTTAGGCGATGTGCTAAAATTGAGAAGACATGATTTCAAAACATATATAAAGCTGCTTATCTTACTTTATTATTGTTTAATGATAAATTTGTGGCTTTGATAATTCTACTTGTTAGCTTGCACCTTCAATAAGAGTGAGTCGATTTTGTCGTTCTTTAGTTTATTATATTATTATTTAATGTATTAATTTTCAATTTCTTTTATCACTATATTGTAATAGTATTTTTTACGAAGACAAATTAACTATTTCAATTTTAAAACATTTATATATTTTTATTTTATTATGTAAAATTTTACATGTGTTTTCAATAATGTTAAATAGTATATTATATATTAAACATAATACGTATTGTACTTTATATCATATTCTTTAGCTATTTACAACTTTCAGATATGAAAAATAATTTATGCTAAAGCAGTGGTGCATTTATAATAGACATTTTAAAAAAAAAAATTTGTACAAATATCTCTTAAAAAATATATATAAAATTCAAAGTGCATTGTCAAAATCACACAATATGGACGGCTGCAAAAATAAAGAATGCTTATCCGGTCAAGATCAACTATTGTCAAAAAAATATTATCGTCGAGCTGAACACAGGTAAGAAAATTTAGTTTTTAACACTTCTAGTGCACTTACTCATTCTTTAATACAATAAGGCAACTGTGGCGCACTAGCACAAACGTGTGACTGTATATGTGACAGTTGTGGATTCGATTCCCACAAGGGGGAACAAATTATTGTTTATTATTATTTTTATTTCATTGTACTTTAGTAACAAGGAAGCGTGGCGTTGAGTTTTTTGGGTTGAGAGACCAATCAACATGCAATGCCTCAAAAATTCGCCGGAAAGTGGAGAAGAGCGGCGAAAGCTATACAATAGATATAATTTTATTTACTTACTTAGCTTTACACTTTATTCATAGTGGTGGTGATAATGGGATGCCAAACACTAAAATTAATAGATATAATGTTTAATTGTAAAATATGTAATTTAAATTGGAATAATCCATCACTTTTGTGTATTTATTAATATTTTTAATTGGCATAACATTTGACAAAAGTACAATATAATAAAGTGATATTATAGTATGCTTCATGATAAGATTAATAAGATGACTTCATAATTTCTATAATTGTCAACATTTTTATTATACACTGTTGATAAGGTATAAGGGGATAAAAAAAAACTTATATTATTACAATTGCTTGAATTGATATAATTATTGTAGCATATTTTTAATTCTTTTAAGTTGTAAATACTAAAAATAATGTTTTTTTATGTTTTGATTTTTTTTTTTTTTAATAAGGAAAATATTGTAAAGTTGAGTGAATAACTATGTGATATGTCACTTTGTTCTCTATTGTAAGGCAATTTAGAAAATATTACATGAGTATGAACGGAGATAACATTTTGTTAAATTGTTCAACATTATTTGTATTCAACTATTGATATAGGTATGAATTTGTTGGTTTACAACCACATTAAATTAAAAATGTTACGAACACTTTTAGGGTGACTTTTAGGATAATTTAATTCTATACAGTTCTATATCAATTATTTTTTAACATTGCAATATTTTTTATCTACAGTTAGGCTTCCCCATATTGATCACCACTCTCCATCAATTTCAATCCCCTAATTTAAATATTCTTTATATTTTGTCTTATAGGCTGAGCCAGATACAAATCCATAACTGTCATGTTTCTTGTTAGACATGCAATTTAATGGTTTTTCACATCTGTATTATAATTTAAGCATGTTTTATCTGATGATATGAAAGTTATTTCAAAAATCCACAATTTAGTGTTTATATTTACTATTATATGCATAAACCTACATCTAAAGCTAGTAATATATTTTTGTATTGTGTAGTGTATTAATAAGTATTGTGATATCATAATACAATTATCCAAAAATATTTACATCAGAATCGATCTATGACCCGTCAAAATGTTATCATTAGGGATAAATAAATGATTATTTGTTTAGCGAGTTGCTCTGCAGTAGCTACTGGACTCTTTAAACAAACGGTCGATTGTATCTTATTAAACTTAGCATAATAAAACTACGATGCCGGATGCATTTGAAATAGCTTATCCGCTGTCGCCGTCATTAAGTCCGCAAGAAATACGCGCACGTGCCAATTCATCGGGAAAACGTAAGCCTGTAGTGACATTCCTGTCTGGAAACGTTACCGTAGAGATACCAGATAAATCACTAGCCGGTGTCGACAAGCCTCTCTCGAAAAGTGACAAAGAAATCGAATTAGACAGTTTTGCAGAATCTCTAGCAACGATGCAAAGCCAATGGGTCGATAGAAGGGAATTACAACACAGGTTTGAATATTTTTTGGAAAAAATATTTTTATAAATAAATCAGATTCGTATATTACCTTTATTCAACACACTAAGATAATTGTTACGTATTGACTTTTTTCTATATCAATACGTATAACAAAACGAGAGCTGATTTTATTAAATTCGTTTTTTTCCTCATGAATATTTCATACGTCGGCAGGGAGGTAGAGTAGATTCCGCCAATTTCAGATATGATGTGTTTTGTATTTTGTCTTATGAGAGCGGAGTAAAGAAAATGGTTAAAATACAATACATATAATAATATACTATAGATTACGTTAAGGAGATGAATTATTATGATTTCCACGCTCTTGTAGATAATGTTTGGATATGTTGCGGTCATATTATAGAATTGACTATTTAATATAAAGTGGTTTTTCTTAATATTTTATTATGACTTCTACATAGACGTTAACATAAACTATCAAGATTCAAATTCAAATGTATGCGTAAAGTGGTCAAATATTGTTATTTTAAACATTCTATAATCTACATCAATTATTGGTATCAATTATCGGTATAGTGAAAGGTCAAACTTATAATATTTATGTAGTTAGCTGTTAAGTACATACTTTAAAAAATTTGCTGACTCATTTGCTTTTTTTAATATTTGTAATTTTATTGTCGTTTTTCTCTTGTTCTTCTTCTACATTATTTTTCAGCTTTTCAGTTTTTGAATATATTTTATAAACTTTATAAAAATAAAACGAACTCTTATATAATTCGATAAATATCACTACATTTATCGAAGACGACAATATCCCAACCTACTTGTGCAATTCTTCTTGGTATTATTTTGAAGCCATGGTGGTCTATTTTCTTAAATTTTTCCAGCTCTTAAAGATACCTTCCGAAATACGCATTTCGCCTGATTTTAAAGATCATAATATGCTAGTTCCCAAATGACTTATTCTCTTTGACATTTTCTCTGAATAAGAATTGAGAGTAAAATTGTCCTAAGAGGTGCCATCCCATGTTTTGAACTATCTCCTTTATGTATATTAGAATCAGGTGCACTTCAATAAATTTTTGCATTGTTATTTGTTACAAAAACAATAGAAAATACCAACTTGCTCGTGTAATAACGATTATCACAATTACTCAACGATAACATAACCAAAAATGATAAAACACCTTGTAGAGTTGAATGAATAGAAAATAATTAAAATTTATTAATATTATTGTAAAATTGACCTTTGAGTATGTTTATACTTTTGCATATCTCAAAAACAAAATTTAAAAACAGTTGACTTATGTTTTTCAAAAATAGCAAAAATAACTAAAAGTAATTTTTATTATATTCATTATTTAACACTTTGGGAAGAGATATAATTTTATAGTGTTAAAGTAAAAGTAAATTTTAGCGAGACTTACTTTGATATTGATTTGTGGACTTTGGATTTCGATGGAATTGTTAGTTTAGATGGACATTAATGATATCGTAACTTATTTGAGATAACAAAATTAGTTAAATGAGGTGTTTTGTTTAAGGAGAAGTACTTTATAGACCTATGGGAAAAATTATTGTGTTTTGTAGTAACGGAATTAATCTTAATTAGCTGATCTTAGTGTAATGTTAACCCATTTATACGTCAGTGTAAGTTCAACAAAATTTGTCTTACCATTTTTACCTTTTGAAATTATTTTCTGTGTAAATGCCAGACTGTTCGAATGTTTCATTTCAGAATATCTCTTAAATTATAACTAAAATTTTAATTGAAATCAAGTAATGTTTTTGTTAATTCATTGATGATTTTTAAGTTTTGTGAATCAGCTGTTCAAACGACGCGGTCGCGGGGGAAATCGTTGTCGTGACTCGTGGTCGTGACTCGTGGGGGCTATCGTCACCGCTGGCTTGAATGGCGTCAGTATACGCGAACGCGTTTACCGCTCGACAACGTCCTCTTTGTGTCCACGGCTATCACCATACTCTTATCACAATAGTGGTCGCTAAGTGTATGCATAAAGTGTTGAAAGTGTTTGTACAGATATTGATGTAATTGACGGAAATATCGCAATAAAATTATATAAATTAGGACTTGAAAGTATTGTAATGTAAAGAATCGTATGTGCGTTGCAAAATTTTAATTTTCGCAGTGATCCGAGGTATCTTTGACTGTAACAAAGTTAGGAATTAATTATTATTTTTAAGTTTATATATATGCATATTCAACTTGCAACTTGCCTAATAGTAAGACGTAAACTAGACCCTGTTATACTTAGTTGTTCATTGCGTAAGTTCGGTACAACCTGACTGATTTGAATGTGTGAAACTTAGGTGTTAATTTAAACATTTTATTGTTTACCATCATGACAATACATGCTTGTTGGTTCTGTTTATGTAAAATTCCTTTCTTAAGTTTTTTTATTTATTAATATAACATTTATAATGACTTAAATAACAAGTGCACTGTGTTGTTTATATATAAATTTCCTTGTATTTATGCTTTTTGCATTTTACTGGTGTTTTTATTAACCTGTGTTCATAATTTTAAACTTGTTTATACTTTAAAATAACTAAAAAATAAAAAAATAATATCTTTACGCTGTATGTACGCTGTTGTGCACAGCAGGGTAGGCAGAGGAAACCTAGTGTTGAGACACTCTGTTCCCCATTTTCCGCCGAACTCTGGAAACATTGCGTGTTAAGAGGCGAACTCAACGCCGCGCTTTGCCTTGACACCAGAGCGAAGAAATACAAATATAAATTTCAATACTTATTTTATTCCCTCGAGTGGTGATCGAACCCACAACCAGTCGCGTTTATAGTTACACTTTGTGCCTCTGCGCCACGACTGGCCTAACTTACTTAAAATAACACAGTTCACAATATTAAATAATACGATACTTAAATGAGAGAAAGTGGGCAGTTCTGTCTGGTAAATTTATATCGATTAACTCTCTTGGCAGATTCCCCTACCAATCCTGCATCCGCTCCCTAGTGAACTTGATTGTAATACAAGTAACTACTTACATCATCATCAATTTTCCCCGTATAAACAAACTTATTATTGTAAAAAGTTGTAATTTCTGTCAGTAATAGTCATTACCCTCATTTTATATGTTTTGCAACGTTGTCTCTGGATGTATACATATATTTTAAAGAAAGTAATACACGCATTACCCGCATGAACGCTGTAACGAAGGTCATCTTTGTTACATTTATTTTTTCATTACACTTTGTTACTCTCAAGGATAACTCCTCAAACGCTTCCTATATTTGTTAGCCATTCAAAAAGGCAGTGCAGTTTTTCTATCGCCACAAGTTATAGTTATTTTTTTAAAAAAAATAAGAAAGAGTCCATTTACCAATATATAAGATTAGATGAAAGTTTCTGGTCATGAGGTACCAGGGGGTTATGGTGAATGGATCGTCAGACATGCTTCTAAACTCTGCTGCTACAAACGGTGGGTCGTCGTACGGCAAGGGAGACAGACATACGGCAGCTCCTAATGAGTGAGTTATTATCTATTTTTAATTTTGCGTTTTCACTCATTTTCCGTCACGATATTTTTTGAAATGGAATCGGCGGAAACCAGCGAAGCGTAAATTGAGCGTTTTAGCATACCATTATGAATAACTCGTAACAATAAAATATTTGAATAAGTCATAACTCTGTGTACTTTAATCTTTAAGGTACTTAAGAAAACTTAAAAGGTTTTATATGTTACAATCCAGCAGCTTCACGCTGTATCCCGCTCACAGTAGGGTAGGCAGAGGGAACCTAGTGTTAAGTCACTCTGTTCCCCACTTTCTGCCGAATTCTAGAGGTATTGCGTGTTGAGTGGCAGAACTCAACGCCGCGCTTAGCCTCGACACCAGAGCGAAGAAAATGGAAATATAAGTTTAAGTAAATATTTCATAACCTCGGGTGGGGGTCGAACCCACAACCAGTCGGTTTTACAGTCACACTTCGTGCCGCTGCGCCACGACTGGCCTCAATGCAGTATATCTATTATGCTTCAGTTAGTACGAGTGCCACAGGAACAATTAAAGATTGTGAAATGGTAGTGGCAACTTTCTTATAATAGTACCATTATCTCCCGACAGAGATGTTAACAACATAAATAAGTTGTAACAAGCGTATACAAATTTCGACGTAGCTTGATGAGAACGGCTTAGTGGTCACAGCGCCTGGTCGGTTTCCAGGAGGCGCGAGTTCGAGTCCTTCTACGTTAAAGTTTTAATATGTTTTCTAAATAAGTAGTTACTTAGATTTTTATGACATTTTATTTTAATATGTGAAACAAAACCTTTATACGTCTTTCTGCGAAAATTATGAGTACGGAGGAGTATTAGATTTGGCACTGTTATCTTATATGGTGAAAGAATGCAGTACAGAATACAGCTAATATTTTGTTAAAATAATTTATAAAAAAATATATTAAAATAATAAAATAAATGTAACACACACTACCGTTTGACAATGTATACTTTTGTGTACAAGTTGCTATGCCAACGCGAATGTGTCGCGTGAAAATAATTAAAACATATCATATAGTAAAGACGAATATACCATAAATAATAACATATTATATGCTTAGATATTATTCCGGATACAAACTTATATTTAATATTATATTCTTGTGTAACATATGGACGTGGGCCTGTGCTGTCACCTCCTATAATCATTAATCGGAAATCACACCCACTAACGCCAATGTTTAAATCTGGATTATCACCTGACTCGACTTTCAAATCTAACGACATTGGTAGTATGTTCCGCTTCGAAAATAAATTTTCGTGTCGAGACCAAAATACATGTTTTCTTTAAATGCGCATACGCACTGCATGTAATATAAATATGTGAGATTTACATCGTATTCAGCCGACTCATCCCCTCAGCTTCTCGATGCTTAGGTATAACATTTTAATAAGTTTTAATAAACCTAAATGCATTTATATAATAAAATTGAGGTCATCGAGGGCGCAGTGGGTCAATATAATATACAAATATTCAAAGTACTTATCTGTAACCGCGATGGTTCTGGATTTGATATCCACTAAGGAATTCATTATTTTCATTTACCTGCTTTTTTAAGAGTAAGTGCTTCATTAATTTTCTCCGCCTGACATGCAATGTCTCAAATTCGAGCGGAAAGTAAACACTAGAGTGTCTGGACTCTAGGTTTCCATGTAATTACTCAATTAGATACAACTTGAAGCTGAAAAATGACAATGAAATAAAAATTAAATAAAGCTGCAAATTTTTGTATAGGTTTTAATCCGTCAACGTCAAGATGCGTGTTTATTATCATTAAGAGTCACTTGTATGAGCGATGGAAACAATTTATGATAACACGGTCCCGACACGTTATCGCCTTAGCAATTGTTCACGAGTACCTCTTTAATCGTTTATTAAACGTAACTGATTTTGAGATTACCCGAAAATTACGTGATAGTACCTACATTTGCTTATTTGTTGTGTATTTCATGCTCAAAACATTAACTAAGAATTTAAAATTAATTAGTAAATGATCAATAATTGCGTTGTAGGACATTCATCATATCATAGGTCTCAGGACTCTCGTCCGGTCTTGTCAGTTTTATCTCACGTCAGGATTATTAATTAAATTTAAATTAAATCAATACAATTTATCATTATTATTATATAAATTATCATTGTCTATGTGTTTTTAATATTTTTAAGTCGTAATATATTTTACGACTTATAATATTAACAATTAAAAGTTGAAATGTCAGCGTAAAAAATATTGCACAGTTGATTATCACTCCTGATTTTCTTAGAACTATTAATCAAGTTCGTGTATTATTTCTGAGAAAGGCAATCTACACAGGAAGACTTAGCCCAACGCAATTGTTAATGAGTCATCATTCGTCACATAGGTGCTTGAGTTTTAATGCGTTGTAAAATATTCTTAATCATTCTTTTACCTACTCTACAAATTCTTTAATTGTATTTTGTAAACATCGTCACGTAATCGTAAATATATGCATGCATAAGTACCCAAGAGCTGTCCATTGCTTTTGTAATTTTATGAAACAAAGCAATTTAATAATACAAGGTTTTACAATAAATCTTGTTAAGTACGAACTGTATCCGTTTGTACTATAATCTCAGTATAAATTAATATTTAGGTTGTATTATGTATGTTGTGAATTTGACGTTTAAGGCAGACCTCTTTGTTATTTCTACACGAAATACTTTTGATCAAACTTTACAAATATTAATAACTTCTTTATTGCTTTTACTTTGTTTTTATAAAAAAAAAATGCACATATGGTCATCCATGTATGACTGCTCCTTTGGAATAAATAATTTAATATCTTCCGTTTTTAACCTACCAAGATTTATCTGTCGCCGGTGACACTGAACTAAATTTGAGTGCACCATTTCGGTATCAACATCTGTTAATGCGTAGTTTCTACAACTGCTTTTATATAATATAGGAGTAAATAACATAGGAGTACTGGAATCTAAGAATTTGAGAATAATTATTTTATTTTTGTTTCAGAATTTTCGTTAACAGATCTTTGCATTTAGAAAATGTTAAATTCTACGGATTTGATATGGATTACACTCTGGCAGGTAAGTGTGTTTAAATGTGAATCACGAATTATTTTTTACGCTAGTAACACTAGATTGCACGTTTATCTAAATATTATTGTGCAGTGAATAAGGGGGCCAGTCGTGTCGTAAACGCAACAGGTTCAATTCCCACTCGAGGAAATGAAATATTTAATATATTCGGTTCTTCGTTCTGATGTCGAAATGGGAACGGAGTATCTTAACACTAGGCTCCTAGGTTCCACCTGACTAATGCGAGATACAGCGTGAAGCTGAAAAAAAAATGTATTTTAAATTTATCAAAGCATATAGAAATGTCAATGAGTAGATCATAGTGAAAGTCACAGCTGGAGTAGGCTCGAGACCTATAGATGATGATAGAGTATGTAGCGTTATGCAACTATGCTAAAAATATTTTTGCTTCACTTCGGTGCAAGGTCATTATATCAAATAGAAGATATAAAAATATTTATTTTTCTGTTTTGTATAACTAGTTAGTTATTGATTGGTGATCACTTGACATTATAATGTTTAATATATTAAACATAAACCTGATATTTTTACAACAGGTACATTTAATTGTAAATATATTTATGCAACATTATATATTTCTTGTACATTTTGTTGCTATCTATTTTATTTATTACATGTCCAAATTTTCTACATAGATAGATTAGATATATATTATTATATATGT
Source organism: Heliconius erato x Heliconius himera (assembly GCA_013421005.1). NCBI lineage: Eukaryota > Metazoa > Arthropoda > Insecta > Lepidoptera > Nymphalidae > Heliconius > Heliconius erato x Heliconius himera. Next base: position 17,590 of record JAATLQ010026612.1, on the reverse strand, counting down.
AACTATTTAACAGCCTCATTAAAAGATCTAGTTATCGCGGTTCTAGTTATCGCGGTTCTATTGAAATCTAGTATGAAGGTCGATGTTTGTTAATTTCAAGTGATACCTAAAATAAATAAACATAGTAATAATGTTGTTTTTTTATTATTATAAAATTGTTTTTATTCACAGAGTATAAATCGCCACAGTATGAAACCTTAGGATTCAATCTAACCAAAGAAAGATTAGTTCACAAAGGATACCCACAAGAAATATTGGAATTCGAATATGACCCTTCGTTTCCTGTGAGGTAAGTCGATGTTACAATAGAAATAATTGTTTTGATATAATTAAAAAGAACTAAATTAACTGAAAGTGGTTTTTACTGAATAAATATTGCATATGTTTTTGTGTGTTTTCTGAATTCACTTACAAAACTTGTATTAGTGACTTTTCTGTATTATCGTATACCACAATAATATCTAAAGTAATAAAGCTTCATATATATACATATATCATCAGTATTTCAGCTATTTTTTATATTCGTTATGGATTTATTTTCATTAAATTATATATATTTTAAATATATATTTATTAAAGTCTAATTTTTTTACTATGAAGTATGAACGTTTGCAAATATTAAATAAAGTGTGATATGCGCAATGTATGCCGGTACTCAGTAGGTACTTGTAAATCTTAAAATATTTATGTCTCACCTTGAATTAATACATCGTACATCTAACACTGACATCCAACAAGGTTACCTTTGACATTAAAATATATCTCACATTCGATGTGTATTGATAAACGATATTTAAAAGTGCTTCACGATTTATTTGAAGAAGGTAAACGAAAGATGTGAAATCCATATACAAATATAACACATATTTCTATTAAATGAATGCACCTATTATACTTCCGAAATAAACGTGATGGAAGATTAGAAATACGTAATATTAAGCATTTTGAACTGCGACAAAATTTGTTAGTTGAGTTATCCACTTCGTCGTGCTAGCCCTTTTACTTTTTATCCATGCACAACGAAACGGAACTACAGCGTCGTCTTGAATTATACCACCTATAGGTAGTTTCAAATGTCGACACCATATAAACTTTCTAATTTTCTATATGAATATTAATTTTTTCTTTACATTGCAGAGGTCTCTGGTTCGACACGTTGTATGGCAACTTATTGAAGGTAGACGCATACGGTAACATATTAGTCTGCGTTCACGGATTTGAATTTTTAAAACAGTTAGTATACAGTATTATTGTAATTTTTTAGCTTCACCCGCAAATAGCAGGGTAAGCAGAGGGAACCTAGTGTTAAGACACTCCGTTCCATACTTTCGGACGAATTATTGAGGCACGACGCACCAAAGCGAGGAAATGAAAATATCAAATAATTAATTCTCCCAAGTGGGTATCAAATCCACGACCATCGCATTTACACTCTTGTGCTATTGCACCACAACAGCGCCTCTATTTGATATATTTTCATATTATTATCGTTATATAAACGAGATCGTTGTTTCAGTTCTCAGGTATACGAATTGTATCCAAATAAATTTTTGACGCTCGACGAGTCGAGAGTGTACGTGTTGAATACATTATTCAATTTGCCCGAGACGTATCTAATAGCGTGTCTCATAGACTTCTTCACGAACTCGCCGCAATACACGAGGTAAGTAGGGCTGCCAGTATTGCCTTTAAGTTTAAGTAATTATTTTTTTTAACTTCACGCTGTAACCCGTATATGGCAGAGTTGGTAGAGTCAAGTGTCATCTCACTCTCCACGCACCGTCGAATTTATAAAACATTGCGATCCCCCGCGCCACGACGACTTCTCAGTGCATCATGTTTATATTAAATGTGTTCATTCAAATTCATTCCACATTTAAAATGACACATGATTCACTGTTAAAACATATGTACTCGTTTGAAATGGCTAAGTTTCCTTTACCGGCGCTTTTTGGTGGTATTGCGGCTTTTAAATAATATTCTTATTAGAAGAATTCACATTTTATTATTAATTTCAAATTGATATGTACGCTATAGCATAAAAAAGTAGTAAAACTTAACAACAAAGTATGCGATAGCAATTATCTTTTGAAAATGTTTACAACCCTATATAATGTTTGATAGCACGCTTTGTGTGGTGCCTATTATGTTGTAACGTGCCAATTTAATGTAACTTGACTTGATCACATTAATCCAATCTAATTTTATAATTGGAAAATTTGGTTCGTTCCTATTATTTATTTATATTTGTATATAAGTAGATTTCAGTTTTCAGAGAAGTTTGGTTTCTCTTAATAACTTTTGCTCATCAATTTGTTTATTTTCTATACGCGTTAGTAAGTCATGAACTATTTAAAATACACTTCTTTTGGTGCGTGGGCACAGTTATGCGATGTGACGTGGACGACAAGTACTGAACACTGGCATAGTAAACATTCATTAGTATATTATTGAAATAATTATACCTTTTACTATGTAAATTCGGCAATACGACTTAAACTAAACTTAGTCTTAACTCCTATGCTTCTTTAATGATATCGATGATGATAAGAAACAAGTGTGATTAAATTGAAATAGATACAATAAATAACTTTTAAATGTTTTTTAGGGGAAAGACCGGTGTAAGATGCGGAGATTTGGCCATGTCCTTCAAATCTATATTCCAAGATGTCCGAAACGCAGTGGACTACGTCCATATACACGGAGATTTAAAGACAAAAACCACAGAAAATTTAGATTTATATTTGAAAAAGGATGACCGATTGCCGATGTTCCTGTCAAGGATACGGGAAAGTGGCGCCAAACTGTTTATTCTTACGAATAGCGATTACAATTTCACTGACAAGATTATGAATTATCTCTTCGATTTTCCTTACGGTTCTAAGGTATGTTATATGTATATATATGTTTTACTATTTTTATATCATTTTCGTTAGTGGTACATCTAATTTTAGACATATTCTTAGTAACGTTTGTTATGTTTGATTATATTTATATTGTAGAATATAAAAAAATATAAATAATTATGTAGGGCTCTCTGACAACCCCGCTAGGAATAAAGCGTGAAAAAACAAAATAACGTTTATGGTTATTTTTAGTCTTGATAAATATCTACTCATTTTTTAATCTTTTGTACCTCGCCATATGCATATGTATTCAATTATATTTTAATAGTGCTGTGTTTCATTTAATGTAGTATTATATATTTACCGTGTACACTAATAGTGACTGAAACAAATTAGCATTTTAAACGGAAATACAGCGCCTATAGAATTGGTTTGTAGATAAACAACAACATAATAAACTTAGTATGTATATTATGAAATTCGTGAAGGTTATTTATTTGGAATGCACCCACACTGGAAAAAGTTGCGTCACTGTGAATAAACATTCTTCATAACAGAGATAATAATGGAAAAAATTGTAAATAATTTTTGTTTTGTGCAATAATTGCAAGCTTAAATTTAAATTAAAAGAATTATAGTATAATTTAATATTTCAGGTAAATTAAGGTGTTTTTTTTGCAATTTAATATGGAATACTATTATAATATTAACACAATAAAATTACTATTTGTAGAAAGTGAAGTTGAAAGAAATGTATCCATTGTGTATTTTGTATCTGTATTATTCTAATCTATACAGTAAAATCAATATAAATATTTTTTTAATTACTTTAATTAAGACTGTTTATTAAAATGATTAGATAACACAAAATGAGCATTAGTTTAAATTTTATTATAATAAAATTAACTATAGATACCTAAACATTTATCATTTCATCGTAGATTATGACGCGGTCCACCTTCTATTTCATAATTTTGCACAATACATTTACTAATTTAAATATTATTTATTTTTTTACTTCAAAGTTTGTAAGATAACATGCTTATGTCGAATAATAGGGGCATATCATTGTTATACAAAATAGCCGAGAGGAAAAGTACGGTTACACTTATGTAACACTCCGGGGACCTCGTTCTGTGGCGTGATGATTTATCATTTACTACGTGCGCTAATTGACTTAAAGTTTAGATATTATATTTTAAGTTTATTATATGTTTTATTACTCTAAATAAAATAATACTTATGATATTCAGTTTCAGCTGTTTCAAAATAATGTAAATAAGAAGAGTAACATTTTTTTTTAAACAGATTGAATATAAACTATGTAGTTATGTTTAGTTTAAAAAATACTGTTTTTTTTTTAAATAATCAGTATATATTCCCTCAATAAAATATTTTAAAAAAATATAATTAATTTTCTTTGGAATGTGGATTGCTCCGTTAAGATTGTTCATATCGTGTTTGACGTTTGTACGATTCATAATTTTTTTTTCTAAAAACTTACCAATAATTAAAGCTCTTGGATGTGTTAATAAATTAAAGATATAGTAGATATAAGTGAAAGACATGTGTTCTGGTCCTAATGACCCCCAAATGATATAACAACCTACTCATATGTGAAGAGAACGTTAAACGTCGTATCTAATTATCAATACCTAAAATTGTACAAAACTTGTATTATTAAAATTTTGTATGCTAATGATATGTCTCGCATATATGATAAATGTGTGGGTTGTTTGGAATTTGCGACACGCGATTGATAGATCTCTATCTCGTTTATGTATTGATGTGGAAGTAATAAAATATTTATTGCTAGCTTACTTTATGCCAAGGATACCATCATTTTATTAATAATATCATCCGTCGTAAACATCTGTGGGTGGGGCATGACTTTCTTGTCGAAAAATTTGCTGTCTTTTTTGTCTTAACACGTCTTCGCGTTATACAAATATAGCCTAGAAAAATATATTCTATTCTTAACATTCAAATAGAATATAAAGAATAGAGTGTATTTTGTTTATAGAGTGTAATTTGTTAGTTATTAAAAAACATTGCGTTTCCAATTCCCTAATTAGTTTGTTTTGTTTGATGTGTAAATTGACATTCATAAATAAGTGTTGTTGAGATTATGCGGAACATAAATCATCAAAACATTGACACCTAACATGCAATTTATTGTATTTTTTCATAAAGTGACGTAAGTGTAATCATCCTATATAAGCATATGTATTAAACAAAGCTTACAATTTAATCATAACAAACAAAATATCACTTGTAAAACAATTGGCCATATTTAGAAAATTCCATTCCAGCCTGGCGAGCCCCACAGGAACTGGAAGACATATTTCGACTGGATCGTAGTAGATGCAAAGAAACCGTTATTCTTCGGCGAAGGCACAACATTACGTCAAGTTGACACACAAACGGGGGCTTTGAAGATGGGTCACCATGTTGGCCCTCTTCACGAGGGTTTAGTTTACTCTGGAGGTACGTATCAGTTTAATTTTACTATATTCAAGTATTAATTGATACTTGAACATGGTTGGTTTTAAATTTAAATTTAGGAGATTCTGTTCGGTTGTAAAATTATTTAGTTAACGATCAAAATTACCTGAACGATTTAATACGATTTAATATTTAAACTGTCAGCTTATAGCTGATAAAATTATTTTGACAGGACAGTTTAAATTTAAGTTTAATTTCTTCTGGCAATAAAAAAAGCTCTAAATTACTTCCCCGATGTAATAATAATTATTAATTATGTTTTTTTTTAACATTTTATTTTCTTGATTACGTAAAAACACATTTATTTGAAATTGATCTTAACCTAACCTTGACATTATATTTCCTTGCTCGTACAAAAATTACAATTACACGTAATAGAGTGGTGGTATTTTTTTTTGTTTTGTCGTTTTTGTAATTACATACTACTAGCACATTTAATAATTTCAAAAGTTTAATTTATTTTAGATATAATGTCAATACATCTATCATTTTACCCATCTATTTTATTGTTTCTATTGGCTTACGAATACTTAAATAACAATGATATCAACAAACCAACATCTAATGAATATACAATATATTGAAGTAATTAATTTATTTATATTAGCATTGACTGACGCACTAACGGTCCTGGGATATATCTTATCTTATCATATCCCCATTAAAAACTTTGAGTAGCGTACAATTACGTGATGTTTCACAGTCAAAATATTGACGCTGTCATCCATTTGTATTTGTACATCGTTGGGGAAACTTCCGTATACTTTGTACTAAAACAGATAAGACTGTGATATTTAATTAAAGTAACATGTATTCTTGTACCTAAACAAAAAATACTGGCCTTGGGCTATCCTATTACTTTTTATATAACACGTTTTATCTTTAAATGTTTTACATTTTCTGTATAGACCGAATATCTTGTGAACAATTTTATATAATTATTACGTTATTTATGAATAATATGCTTTAACTGCACACTGTACTATTCGACATTGAGTACTTGTAATGTTTTTGAACCCAAATGAATACAGTGCAAAATTAATTTATTTGAATATTTCCAAATAAAAAATATGTTAAAATAATTATAATTTAGATATATGCATTTTAAAAAAAAAAACATTCGTAATAGGTTCATGCGACGTGTTTACCGAACTGATAAGTGCAAAAGGCAAAGACGTGCTGTACATTGGCGACCATATATTCGGAGATATCCTTAAGTCGAAGAAAATAGGCGGATGGCGCACTTTTCTCATTGTACCCGAATTAGTTCAGGAACTGCACGTTTGGACTGATAAGTGTCAGTTGTTCGCCCAATTACAAAACTTGGATATACAGCTTGGCGATATGTACAAGTAAGAATTTCTTTATTATATTCATGTTTATTTAGTTAGTATATTGATATCGTTTTCCTTGACACATTAGACGAGACATTACACAAGAATATATATTATGAGGATGCAATGACCGCGTGTAGAAGAACTAATATATGTTTTTGTTGGATTTTAAAATGTTTTAAAAGTTTTTTCTATCTTTTCTTTTGTAATCTCTCACCCAAACGTAAGGCTTAGCTTAAGCCTCGCGAACTGTTCATACTGTATAACTTTTACACTAACCCAGATAAATTATCGTTTACCATAATAAATTTCATTTTGCGTATCACATACGTCACTTCTAATAATAAAAGTTGTTGACGTCAAATAATAACACTTATTTTTACGTGATTACTTCATTACAAATTCTTAATACACATTAATTTATTATTATTAAAATTCTACTTAAATAATCTATAAATTAGTTTTAATTTATAAATATTTAGTTAAACTATATAAGAGCATTGTATTCTAGTTTGGATTTATCTTATTATAATGTAAATATGGTAATATTTTAGTTATAATATAGTTTTAGTTATTTTAAAGTAAATTTTCATTTAAAATATATAAATGTATAGAAATAAGAATATTTTTTTACATAACAGGAGTTGAATTCGTTTCTTATAAATAACATGGTTTTTTATTTTGTCAGAATTTCAGAAGTTATACTTGTATAATAGCTAGTATATTATATCAATTAATTACATTTAGTTGTACTATGAAAAGGACTATAAAATTAATTTAAAAGACGTTGGCGATAATGCTTCATAGGGTCATAAATATTTTATTATCTTTTTTAAGTTATTATTGAAGGACAATTCAAAATGGGTGTGATATCAAGATTTTAGTAAAATTAATTATTAAGTAGTATATGTTAATCACAGCTGTTTTGTTCTTAATAAAATATAAAAAAACAGTATTACTACTAGAGTTATTTCAGATAATTTAATATCAAAAGCAACTGGTTATCGGTAGCGTAAGGTCACCTTTACATTTTTTGTTTTGAAGGTGTCAAAACAGAATTTACTTGTTTTTGCATAATAATAGATTGCAATCAAGAATTTATTCATTTTTTCTTCGTTATTTATTTACATTGATTATACAATAATAAACATACGAGTATGTACACTGTATTACATATATGTATATATAAATTGCTTTGTTGTCTGTACAAATTTAATTAAAAAGTAATTATTTATTTATTAGTACGTAATTTGCATTAGTATATTAAAGGACACTAATTGAATGGAAAATGTAATACTGCTTATGATGCAATATTGAGCTTAATAGTTTTTAATTTCCTCTAAGTTTCCCAAAAACTGTCTGATAAAACATCAGTGTAATTATACTGGTTAGATAATATAGATTGTATATAATATAACATATGAAAAAATATCCTGTTTCCTTTTACAGATAATCTATTGAATAGCTTTAATTGCATGTTTAAACAATATGTTTATCTCCACAGAGATTTAGATTCCAGTACAAAAGAAAAACCGGATATATCCAAGCTGCGTATGTCGATCCGTGACGTCACACACAAAATGGACCTCGCGTACGGAATGCTCGGTTCGCTGTTCCGATCTGGATCTAGACAAACATTTTTCTCTTCCCAGGTATTTTTTTAGATCTATTTTTCTATTTTATTTAATATCTCTCTCTAACAAGGCGTTCTTAAGTCCCGCCACAGATACGTATCCCAGTCCCGTGTCAGATGTCAGGGCTGCTTTTAGTGTAATCAGAGTAAGGAAGTAATACAGATTGAAATATGAATCCCGCAGGTGGTGAGGTACGCGGACCTGTACGCGGCGTCGTTCCTGAACCTGATGTACTACCCGTTCTGCTACATGTTCCGCGCGCCCGCCATGCTCATGCCGCACGAGTCCACCGTCGCGCACGAGCAGCGCTTCACCTTCGACGCGCCCGCCATCGACCGGTAACCGCCAAACTATGTTCATTACTTGATAAGTCTATGGATTCAATTTAAGACACTCAAGCACATTGCACGTATTCCGATATGGAAATGTCCTCTAACTTATAATAACATATTTTTTATTTCACGATGTTTATCCATACCTGTATTTCGTGTGACGCGGTTACGCATATATACCAATAACGTAAACACATAATACTACAAAAATATTACTTAAGGTTAATCTACTTTCAACTTTGCCTCCAATACCTACGACTCGATTTCGAAATGAGGCGTATGCGGCGGTTTCCCTTTGATACATTTTATATTACAGCAATAATTTTATTATTTATTTTGTTTGAAAAAAAAATACTTATTTCATTTTTGGGAAAAAAAAATATTAATTGTATTATGCTTTTATAGAGTAGTTAAAACTGTGGTTTCATTTAAAGTGGTGCTGACACTTCCATCCTGTATAACATATTTAACAAAGCTAACCTGCTTATGGACACAAAAGTGTAAACGCGACGATTGTGAATTCAATTCCCACTTGAGAGGTTTATTAATAGATTCATTTCTTAGCTCTGCTAACAGTTCTTTCTCTCAAAAATTCGACGGAAAGTGGGGAATGGAGTATCTTAACACTCGGCTCTCAAGTGCCCTCTGCTGGTGGTGAGGTGACCTTGCTGTGTATCCTGCATACAGCGTGAAGCTAATCTAATATACAAATTTATCCAGTTCAAGACACTCGAGCACACCGCGGATCTTAAGCGAGCGCGCCTTCAGCGCCGCCTGCGTTGCTGAAATATCTTCTGAGGAGACTGTCTCCGAAACATTGGATATAAAGGTAATTATTTGTTATGTGTTTCTATAGTCATAGTAAGTTGAGTAGTCAGTAGATATTCTACAAAATATATAATATTAATTTATAGACTTTTTTATCAAGAAATAAAAAAAAAAGTTTTATATTGTGTATATACTAATTCGATTATTCGTAAATAGGATGTAGATGAAGTGTTCTAGCGTTACTTTTTAGAAAACATAAAAAAGTGCCCAACCCTGAATTTTTAGTTTCAAAAAACAAAAAAAACACAACATTTCTATTTTGAGAACGTTTAAGAATAAAAATATTGTACTACCCACAGGGCGAGCGCTCGGTGCCGCACGTGCGCCCCGACACGCCGCAGCGCCTCACGCACACGCACGACGAGGACTGCTCCGACGACGACGACGTCGCCAAGCACAAGTAGAGGTGAGTCTCTACTGCGCCGCTTTGTATGTAAGCCGTAATGTCGTAAGTCTATATTATTATTTACCATCGCGTAATACCACTTTTCTGTCTAAAATACTATTACTTGAAACAATATTATCGCGTTTCCATACATTTTTACATGATATTTTTTGTTGTGTCATGTATTTTTTTTTTCACTATAAAGTTCTCTATCTCTCTACTTACATTCTGTTTAGGTTTATAAAGTTTAAAATTTTAAAAGTAATTTCCTTGTTGTACTAAAGTACGGTAATTTAGTCTTAATATTTTTTTTGCAGAACCCTTTTGTCTACGCGTCTGGTCAATTAATTGTTATGATATATAATAAGAAGATTCAACGACGTACGTCTGAAGAAGTGCTTTTAAAAGCAGACTCTCATTATAAAATGTTGTTCTTGTTATCAATTTGTTGAAAAACTCGTTGCGAGACTAAATTTATTGATATTATATAAATTCTGTAATATATATGCTATGGACCAAGTGATAAATTGGTAATTTTTCATAATACCGGGCATTGTATATAGTGAGACAATAAGGATGGCAATTTAATATCAGCTATACAAGTAATTAAATTGTCCGGCCGTAGGTACAGTTAATTTTGACAAATAAGGAAATAATTACTTTTTATTATTTACAATGCCCGGGCGATACGTATAATTCCTTTATTAATTAATTGGTCCATAACGTACTGATACAGTTAAAAATAGATCTACCTTGTAGTAAAATAACGCACTTTTTTAATATACAAAGGTAATCTACGTTTTTGAAGTATACGAAATAAATGAATATAAATATGAAGTATACTTTACTGATTTTTTTTTTCATGAAAGTTAATACTAAATGTAGTTCATTCGGTAATATTTAGCTTGTTTGAAAATTTTTGTTGTTGTAATTTCTTTTATAGAATACATCAAAAAATATTTAACGGATTTTCATATATTGTGTGAACATAAATTAATTTAGTATTCTGATATGAGTCATAGTGCAGGTCCACCAGTTTTATTATACATCATGTTAATCCGTTAACCCCTTAATAAATTACCATTCATAAATTACGTAAAAGAAATTTCATTCTTATTTGACCCCTCTCTCGCCCTTATCACTTTTGTGAGAACCTTCTGTCTACTGTAACGTCATATATTTGCAATTTGACATATAAACATTATTAAATTAAAACATCCGTCTATTAATAATTATGTTTGTTCACACCAATTCAGATTTAATACTTACGTGACGTCACCATATTAAAGACGACTCACCCCTTGCCACTCTTCGTCGACCCTTTATAATGTCGTATTTATGAATGGCACCAAATATTACTTTGATTTGTCTTTGTTTAGTTATTCAAAGCTTTTTGCATTTTTATCTTAACTGAATACGGTTTGTAATGCTTCGCCATATTATTATAACGTATTGGGTATCTGATGAGCAATGTTAAATATTTTGTGTAAGAATTCTCAATTATGATATTAATGTGTGATGGCAACTAGATTATTTTTAATTTTACATGTAATTTTTATGGACAAACAATGATTATTTCATATTTATAATTTATTAATTATATATGATTATCGCTATATATATACAAAGGGTAACGCAATTTGAATGTTATAAGCTCTCGTTAGCCAGTGTAGTATTTGTTCGTGATAAACATATGGAATTCATGTAAAATTAAAATTTTATGAACTATTCTTTAGAATTGAATCCGATTATGCCTAAAATGTACCACAATATTTTAATGTATTAACATTAATATATCTGACAAGACTATGTTGTGACATCATAACATTTATTCGTAATGTAATTTTAAATTCGAAAGAGTGCTTCCGAATAGTAATTATTAAAAAATAGTCTTTTATATTTAAAAAATAATGTATTCATAAGACTTGGTGGTACATCTTAGCAGGGATGTTTTGGAGCTCCGTAACCGTAACAGTAACACATATTCGATAATAAGAGTTTAGGATAATTTCGAATATGGATAGTCTAAATGACATTTATTATGACAGGTTTTGGATATCTATATCTCGTTTTCTATATCTAGTCTGGCCGAGCCGACTTACTAGCGCTCTTAAAACGAAGTAGCGATAAGCACTAAGAAATATTGTTTCTAGAAAAATCACAAACTGTCAATAAATTTCTCGGAAAGATAATACGCGTAATCGAAATTATCCGAAACAAACGGATAATCCGAAATCGATATTGTATTCTTCTCATAATCTCATCCATTTTCTAAATGTTATTTCCGTAACATCTCTGCATCTTAGCACAAGTAGGCATAATTGCGAAAATGAAGTGAAAAAGTGAAAATATTCGAGGCTGGTCAAGGAACGTGATAATAAATGAAATTGTGATGATTATTATTATTCATAGATGTTATATTTTTTATTTGTTAATTTGTACATTTATGTATGTTTATATTACAATGTAAATGCTCTTTATTTTTGGTTATGAAGTTAAATGTTTATTATTTTCAGTTCAATCAACATTAATAAGTAAACGGTTAAATTAAAATAATTAATTACAACACGCATACTTCCAGGGTCATATTAAATAATTATAAAACGTTTGAAAAAATAATTACTTTTATCGAAAATTAATAATTTTAAAACATACTATATACTGGGCCTAAAATAAAAAAAGTATGTAACTAATTTTCTTTTAGACAACCGTGTTATATACTTTTTTAGAAACTTATAAAAAATTGAATGTAACGGGATTTAAACCCGCGCCTCTTGGATGGTTCCCAAAAGGCGCGGGTTCACGTTTTAAAGTTACGTGTAAAAAAAGGTTTTTTTTTTCGTTTTTCGCTCGGGTTACAAAGACAAAGTCTTAAAAATAGGGCGGTACAGGCGAACGAGTGTCTGATGAGTTTCCCTTTGCCTACACCGCTATGTGCAGGATACAGCGTGAAATTAAAAAAATATGAACAAAAAATTGATATAACAGCTTAAAATCAGTTTCACGCTGTATCCCGCACGCAGCAGGGTGAACAGAGGGAACCTAATGTTAAGACACTCCATTCCCCAAAGTATGAAGAAATAACAGCTTAATTCTTAATATTTTAATAATATTGTTGATTGAACGCTATAATGTTTAGTGTTTATATATGAAAGTAGTTATAAAGGTACGAGAATTGTGAAGTAACTGTTTCAATCGAAAGAAAGATTGTTATTGTAGTGTTTTTTTATGAATTTGTACCCAATCACACAAAGAATGTAGCTGAAAAATAGTAAATAAATGAATATAAATGCAGATTTGTATTTCTTTTACCTTACACTACATACCTTGTTAATTTACGAATTTATTCTTTTAAATAGTTTAATCTGTCTATCTTATCTATCCGTTTCCCGCAAAAAGCAGGGTGAATAGAGGGGATCCAGTGATTAGACACTCCGCACCACCCAGTTATCGGGACAACAAGCAAGCAAGAGCAAGAAGGTGATGTAAATACATCGTTTCCCCGAATGAGAATCGAACGCATAACCGTCGCGTTTACAATCACGCTCTTGCTGCGCCATCACGACAGATTAAAAAGAGTTTTGACTTAATATTTAATTCTTGGGTTTAATTTTAGATTTAATAAGTAGATTAAAAATGATTATAATACAATTTACTTTTCATCTTTATATTATTTTTATAACGTAACACTTGTACCTTTTTTTAATAAAAAAACACAGTTATGGCATTATTACAAGAGCCTTACTCAATACGAAATAAGAATAAAATGGAATGTATACCTATATCCGTTTATGTTATTTCTAATAGTAGAGCTTACAAATTATTTTTCAAAATTGTGACATCTGATAATATACGTATAATTCCTTTTTTAAAAACGTTCGTCTCTCCTGAGAATTTGCTTAATATGCTGTTAGGAAGTTTACACTCTAATCCGACTATATGTTATTTGAGGCTATCGTGACGAATAATATTGTTTTTATCTCTCCGCTCTGGTAAGATATAGTGAGGAATTGAATCCCGCCACACATGCAATGTCTCGAATTTAGGTGACACGCCGAGAACGGAATGTCTTAACAGTAGTATCTCACTCTGTACCCTGCTGTATGCGGTATACAGCGTGAAGCCAAAGAAATATATTATCACAACACTTGTTATCCCTCAAAAACTCAAACAATTGAAACAAAACGAACACGTCAATGTTTATAATAACAATTCTTCTAAATAATCTTCAAATTCTTCTTCTCGTGTCTTTTCTTCTACTTCTTGAACACCTATAACAAATTTATGAGTAGGTTAATATGTTAAAAATGAATGCTATAATTTTTTTTTATGCACAAAATCCTATTGAGCTTTATATAATAGGTATTAGCTTTTAAGTTCGCCCGTCAAATGGAAAGGGAGGACTTTTGTATGACAATCTAAATGCCCGAGGTAGGTACCTAAGAGTAACTCTGTCCAAGATACGGTGTCAGTAGGTTACATTGAAACGATTAACGATCTTATACTTTAGCCTTTAACCTTACTCGATACACGTAAGCAGTTACGCACTGTCCAATACAAAAAAATATTTTTTTAATATGAAAACAGTTCCTATGATTAGCGTGCTCACTCAAACACATTCTTCATCTTTATTATATCAGTATAGACAGTATACATAGATGTAAATGTTCAATACAGATATATCGACGCTAGACTGTAATGAAATCTTAAACAGAGATTTGCAGATTCTATTTGCGTTTCTTGCATTTCAGGCAATAACATTCTAATTTTAATAGACATTTGTAGATTAACTAGGATAATTCGATAAAATATTTAAGATACGCACGGATTTATTGAGTGTTTTGGAATGTCCATACATTACAGCGTTAAATGTTATTATTTTTTTATTTAATTAGGTAGCAAGGAGAGGTGATGGCCACACGATACGAATGCTCATAATAAATGAACATTGTATTATACGATACAAAACGTAGCGTAAACGACGTTGACGAGTTTAAACAACTTGTTCGTATTAATCTATACTTACTTTTGATAAAATGGAAACATTATTGGTGGCATATAATAACGTAATTGGCAAATTATGATTTTTTTTTGTCTTAACAGCTGTTACAAACAAAATATAATAGTGTAAATTGTAACAAAATTGTTACAGTTTTCACTATTATATTTTTGTAAATTTCCCTTAATATCTAATGTTAGTTTTATCTCAATAGTTTCGATTTAATTAGCATTTTAAGGCAGGGAAAAGCTAGTAAATAATAATAATTTTCATTATAAATAGGTACCTTTTTTCCACAACGACTCGTCTTTATTTTCATTATTTTCCGGTGTTTCCATGGAAGTAGAAGGCTGAAGCTCTGATGGCTCCATGAGTTCTGGTGGCTCCACGTCACTGATTTCGTCATCGGTGTTTGCTTTTTTGCTACTTTTCCTTTTCTTCTTTTGACTCTTTTTGAGCCTCTTAACTTCACGCTTTTTTGACTTATAATTTAATTTCTCCGAACATTCTGGGCATAGGCCTAAGAAATGGTTATAAAATAACTATATATTTTATATAAGTGTTGGAGATATTATTAAGTTAATATTAACTTTACAAACGTCTAATTTACTTTAGTAAGTTATAGCATTACCAGTAGATATTAAATAAATTTTGTTTTACTTTATAAATAACGGATTTTAAATAGTAAATAGGTATACGAATATATACTTACGTATAGTTTTAAAGCCATTTTTTGATAAATAATTATTTTAAAAAAAATTAGGAATAGGTATTGTGTTTAGTCACTTACGAACTTTAACGAGAGCGTTCTTTTTTTCATTATCTTCTAAGTAAGCAAAATTGACTTCCCAAGATTTAAGATCACTGTCATTACTACATCTTTTGTTTCCACACTGGAATTGTCCTTTTCCCAGTACAACTTCTTTTTCAACACGCCATCTCAATGCTACCTTTTTAAATTTAAATAAAATCGTAATTCATTAGAAAATAGACTTATTCGTTATTCGCTGGACATGAGGCATACGCACAGGGTTTTATTTTGAACGATTTTAATATATAATAGACTTTGTCTAGAAGATTAAGGTGTTTATCGCAATGAAGATGAACTTAATATAAATGAAGACCAGTGGCTAAAACCTAAATAGATAAATATATTTTAAGAAACTGCAATTTTGTTCATTGTACGAGATAAAGGGAAGTTCAATTTTGATAATTTGTATTATTTTTTAAAGTTAAAAGTAATTAAAGTTCACGTAATTACGCTGTATCCTCCACATGACGGAGTAGGCATGGAGAACCTGGGAGCGCTGTGTGCCCTGAGACCAGAGCGTAAGAATAAATAAAAATATTAAATATTTGATTTCCTCGTCTAGGATCGAACTTACTACCTGTCGCGCTTAGTCACACGTTTGTGACCCTGCGTCACTACTGGCCTCTAGGTGTGAGTTAAGCAATTATTATAAGTATTTAACTAATACAAAAGAAAAGTTCTGTAATTGGAAACAATTAGAATTATAAGATTCTGCTAAAACCCAGTATCATTCTAACAACATAAAACTATACTACTTACTAATTAAATAATAATATTTATAACAGGTATGTAGTTTATACTATATATAGTTTTTGATTTTTCAAAATATGTATGTACTTAAAACATAATATACAACAGCGAGCAAATACATAAATATTCTAAATTCTCAAATAAAAAGTAGGCCCACTAAAGTTTCCATCTTCACAGTCGGTTAATCAAGGAGTGGCACTGTGGCAGGCAGATGTGCGCTACCGGTGCGGCGCGGGAGACCGCGCTATATTTAGCCTACAAAAAGGCACTATGGCTATTGTCGCGCTCCCCGATACAACGCACAAAAGAAGGTCTCAGGGGCAAAAAAGGCAATTGAGTTCCATATTCTATTCCATAGGGGACCGTCCCCATCATCCGCAGCGCAAGGGGAGTGAAACATAAATTATCTCCGATGTTGCCTTCGAAACCGTTAGCGAATGTAAATAAGTACAGCTGATTTATTTGTAGGTCAAATGGATGACAGCCATTTTATCGTTTTATGTAAATACCTTTACAAAATAATACAAGCGAAATTGGTTTCAGAGCGGAATTACCGATCGTTGTGTCACTACTTGTTTTTTTAACATTGAACAACAACGTTCAGATTTTATAAATTCATACTACAGATTACTACGATACTGTACGAATTTGTTTTTAGTATTATACAAAAACTAATGTATCGTTAAAATGACTAAGGGACTTACTTTATTCTCTTTATACCGGCTAAGATCGCAAATACAATACTCTTTGAATAGTTTATCGTAATATTTTTTAGCTAATTGCTTTTCCCAAGTATCCGCGACTTCGTCATCTTCCCACAGAAATTTGTGGTTCTCCCTTATAATATCGAGGTCGGTTCGATCTCTAGACGTGTCCCGTTTCAGTGACGCCGAGGTACCCTTGCCATTCAAACAATAAACATTAACAAGATACTTATGTAACTCATATGGGTTAAGATTACGCAACCTTGCCGACATCACTAGCGCAACCTAGAACAAAGGGAAAATGACCTATTTAATTTGAGATAATAAATGAAACATGATTTGCAACAAACAACTCTTTAATAAAATCGACAATTATTACATTTCCTATAAAACAGTTCATAATCCATAAAATGGTCTTACTCTAATTGTCATGATGAGTTATAACAAGGTGCATTTAGATAA
>JAATLQ010026611.1:17221-63137 GCA_013421005.1 Heliconius erato x Heliconius himera | reverse complement strand
AAATGATTAATATTCTTTAGTATTAAAATGATTAATATTCCTCCCGTCGTAATTAGTGTTTAACTCCACAGAACGTTTTTTGCGTTATCAAGATTCGTTAGTACCTACTATTAGTCAATAGATAGCGTTACTTGTGTCGTTTTTTATTATCTCAAATATTAACGTCTTGAAAACTTAAATACTTATATCTTTTGATAGAGTGAAGCGATTACAATGAAATAAAGACTAAAACCTACCTTAATTTATTTGTAATTTTTATGTATAAAAGTTGCTTAAATTTATTGTGTACTTTTTACGTGATACGTGTTCACATAAACAGACAAACAGACAAACAGACAAACAGACAAACAGACAAACAGACAAAAATTCCAAAAATGTTGGAAATGGATTCTGTTAGTTATCCTTTAACACCCTGGCTATTTTTTTCTTAAATATTTTCAATGTACAGAAACGACTTTTCTACAGATTTATTATAAGTATAGATTACTATTTTCGTAGATTCATAATCCAAAAAAACACTACACACATTCAGTAGCATACATAAAAGTGCATAGCGCTGTGAAAAAATCAAACAGTGTAGAAACTATAAACGAAATAAACCTGGGTGTTTTGCACCCATATAGCCTTTAAGGGTTAATCTATGTATATATTATTAGTTTTATAAATTAGTCAAATTCCGAATGTATGGCTTAAATGCATTACATTAGGTATATCTAGTCCTCGATGGAAATTAGTATCTATTTGTCATAGTTTCAACAGAGAACTTAAATGTACAAACAGTAAAAAATGTCAAATGTTTTGTTTTTACTTTTCTACACATATTCACGTAATTTTTTTAGCATCACGCTGAATCCCGCACAGAGCAGGGGAGGCAGATGGAACCTAGTGCCATGACACTCCATTCCCATTAAAACGCTTCTGTTCTCGGCCTACTTCTCGAAGCATTGCGTGTTAAGAGGCGGAACTCAACGCCGCACTTTGCCTCGTTGCCAGAGTCAGGAAATGAAAACATTAAATTTATTTCCTCAGGTGGAAATTTAACACAATTATTACTAACCCTAAAATTAAAAAAAATAAATCAGCTTCACGCTGTATCCCGCAAACAGCAGGGTATGCAGAGGGAACCTAATGTTAAGACACTTCGTTTCCTACTTTCCGCCGAGTTCTGAAGGCATTGCGTGTAGAGTGACGGAACTCAGCGGCGCGCTTTGCCTCGACACCAGAGCGAAGAAATGAAAATATAAAATTTAAATAAATATTCACTTCCTCGAGTGGTGATCGAAGCCACAACCAATCAATTTTGCAGTCACACTTTGTGCCTCTGCGCCATGACTGGCCTCTTATAAACCATAATTGTGTTAAACTCTCCTTATTTTATTTAAAGAAAAAAACAAAACAAACGATTAAAACCTCTATTAGTTCATCACCTAATAATTTAGGTGTACTAATGTACATCACCAATACAAAATCTATAACAAAGACGTAAAACATCGAACATTTCACACGTCGTAAACATTGCAAATCGGGGGGTGGATTCTCAAAGCCAGCAACATTTGGTTTGTGCGTAATTCCATTCCTTCTGAACCATTGCACGCTGTACGCTCGAGTTGCGAGATCAATCTATTTTCAATTTTTTTCCTCCCCCACATAACGCCAAATTGGTTGTCTAACCTGATTCAGGGATGACGTGGGTGAGATTGCTGACTTTTAATTCGTGGGGTTCCAAGATAGCGGTCTTTGGTGATTTAAATTGTAATGTACTCAAGCGGAAAGCGATTTCACTTTACTTCCTAATATGAAATTCATCCCATACCCCTGCGCCGCAACGGCCTCGTGACAGAAGTGTGGGGATCGAATCCAGAACCAGTCGCGTTTACAGTCAGTAAATGCGACTGGTTGTGGATTCGATCTCCACTCGCTGAAATGTTTATTTAAATTTATATTTTCATTTCTTCGCTCTGGTGTCGAGGCAAAGCGCATAGTTGAGTTTCACCACTCTACACGCAATGCGTCCAGAAATCGGCGGAAAGATGGGAACGGAGTGTCTTAACACTAGGTATCCTCTGCCTACCCTACTATGTAAGAAATACAGCGTGAAGCTGATTTATGAAATTATTTTTTTATATACATGAAAAGACACCTACATGAGACATCACAACAAACCTAGTCGGTTTCCAGGAGACGCGGGTTGAAGTCCCGCTACGTTCAAATTTTTAACGTTTTCTAAATAAGTATTTATCTTTCCTAAGTGTGGTATAACACTTTAAAAAAAATGTTAAAATGAAAAAAATATATTGAACTTACAAAACATGCTCAAAGTGATATTTATATACATATATTAGATTTATATATAGTTTTTATATTTTTTCGTTTTGATTTATTTACAAAGATCAGTCAGTGCTGATCCTTAAAAATATATAAAATAGAAATAATAATTATCATTGCATGATCATGACCCCCTGCACGGGGTAATGATTTAATATTTATTTTTATTTTTTTATATTTATTTTTAATTTAATTTATTTTCGTTAATATTTAATATTTAATATAATAATTTTAATATTTAATATAATAATTTTAATTTAATTTATTTTCGTTTCGTCGCTGTGATTCCTGAT
Source organism: Heliconius erato x Heliconius himera (assembly GCA_013421005.1). Taxonomy (NCBI): domain Eukaryota; kingdom Metazoa; phylum Arthropoda; class Insecta; order Lepidoptera; family Nymphalidae; genus Heliconius; species Heliconius erato x Heliconius himera. The sequence goes on along the minus strand of JAATLQ010026611.1, from coordinate 60,519 downwards.
CTGAAAACGCGGCGTTAAGTTCCGCTATTTAACACGCAATGGCTCACGCAAATTTGTGCTATGCGTGAAAAACATGGATTAAAAAGTATAACAAAGGAATACTATTAAACAAGTAGCCATAGCAAACTTAGTTAAATCCACACCAAAGAGGCCAAGAAAGTCTCGATTTCTCAAGGAATGTAATGAAGAAAATAAATTCAATTGAAGCAAATTGAACGTTTCAAACAAACAACATCGCTATGACTAACGAGTTTTATCGAATAAAAATTTTCCTTTTATTACACCGAAACAAACTTTGGAAGCTCGGTTTTTTAATTTTTAAGAAGTTTATTATTTTTTTAGCTTCCCGCTGTATCCCCAAGGTAGGCAGGGAGAACCTTCTGTTAAGACAGAAATCGTGCTGGCGGAACATAACGCTGCATTTTGTGTTGTTACCAAAGCTAGGAAATTAAACTAATTCATTTCGGAGAGAGAATAAATGAGAATCGAACCCACAACCGTTGCGTTTATCGTCAAACCTAGTACCACTACTCCACGATGGCCTCGAAGCTTAATATTAGATACATTCGAGACACAGCGTGAATCTGAAAAGAAAACACAAACAGAATCTGTTCCCAACTAAAACTAAATTAAAGTTACGAGAATTACATTCAACTAAACTTCTTTACTTCACAGTGTCACTGAGGAACACTATAAAAACTCGATAAAATTAACTTTCCTAGAATTCAAAAGGTCCGGTCTTTGCATAAAATATTTTATCAATAAAATAAAAATAAAATAAGCAATAATTTGCTTACCACATGTTATTTTGTGTAAAAATTTCGAGCGAAATGGTATTTACACCTTGGTTTCTTCGTAATCTAATAATGTAGCCGTTCCCTTGCGGCTTCGTCTGCTTGAATATGTTTAGTTGTTTTGTATCTTTTTTTTTTTTTTTATGGAAAAGGACAAGGCAAACGAGCGTTCGGGTCACCTGATGGTAAGTGATTACCGCCGCCCACGGCCCCGTGCAACACCAGAGGAGCTACAGGTGCGTTGCCGGCCTTTAAGGTGGAGATAGACGCGCTTTTTGAAGGTACCCATGTCATATCGACCTGGAAACACTGCCGCGGGTAGGCCATTCCACAGTTCCGTGGTGCGTGGAAGGAAGTTCCTACGAAACCGCACAGTAGTGGATTGCCATGTATCCAGGTGGTGTGGATGATATTTCAACTTATGGCGTACTGTGCGTACTGTGTTATCTGTATAGGTTGTCAGCTTCACGCTGTATCCCGCACTAAGCAGGGTAGGCAGAGGGAACGTAGTGTTAACACACACCATTCCCCACTTTCTGCCGAATTCTGGAGGCATTGCGTGTTGAGTGGCAGAACTCGACGCCGCGCTTAGCCTCGATACCAGAGCGAAGAAACGGAAATATAAATTTAAGTAAATAATTCATCTCCTCGAGTGGGAATCGAACCCACAACCAGTCGGTTTTACAGTCATACATCGTGCGGCTGCGCCTCGACTAGCCTCTTTATAGGTAGGTTGTATTTTATTAATATTAGCAAAGAGTACTTATGATTTATAATTATATATCTTTCATTCTTCATTTCATTCTGTTCCTTTAAAATAACGTCCAAAATACATTACTGTGAACAATATGTATTTGGTATTTCGAGTAATCGCTTTGGACCTCTTCCTTTTTCCCGCAAAATCTGTTTATGAAGTCGCGTCGTGGCGTTTGTCTTATTTCAGGAGTTGTAAACGCGTGACTGAAATAAAATCTTAAAACCCCTACTATCTTTGCTAGTATTTTTTTTTATTTTTATTATTTTATTCACTTCGTCGTTGTATCCCGCATATTCTCGTAGCAAGTTAGGAGAGAAAGAGAGTGGAGAGGAACACTGCATATTCAATTCTCCATTTTCCGTCTTATTTTCAAAAGCGTCCAATTGTACTGAAGTGGCATTTAAGTTTTTCATTTGTAATTTGCAGGCAGAGCTCAGCGTTGAGTTCCACCACTCAACCAGCAATGCCTGAAGAATACTTTGGGTGAGGAACGGAAGAGTTTTATAAGTAACGGAGTGTCTCTAAATTATTTTCTCAGATTTCCTCTCCCTACTCTGCTATGTGCGGGATACAGCGTGAAGCTAAAAAAAATTATAAGAATAAAAATTTATAACCCACCTTCCACGTATATAGACTATAACCAGTAATTTACTCAATCTTAAAAAAAAATAAAAACTGCTTCACTCTGTATCCCGCATACAGCAGAGTAGGCAGAGGGAACCTAGTGTTAAGACACTCCATTCCCCACTTTACTCAATCTTATTAGTTTTAAATCCAAATGCAACACTGTTACTTAATGGAGAAACATTATTCTCAATTTCACCACAATAGCATGTATATAAATATTTCTTAGAAACAAATGATAAGGGATTCTCTTACAATAAGTAAGAATTATGCACATACGTGTAAAACAGTGTATGAAGTGAAATATTGTATGAAATTGTTATCTTTCTTTGTTATTTTTGTATTATATATTTTATATAAAATCATATCAAAAGTCATTTCGCTATATGTTCCACAGTGCAGGGTGCGTTGCAGGGTAGGAATGGGGAGAATGGGGAGAATATTTAAAATAATTTTGTGACAGACAAAGCACGGCATTAAGTTCCGCCACTTAATACACAATACTTTGAAAATTGGATGAAAACTAGAGAACGGAGTGTTTAGTAAAAGGTTCCCTCGGACTACCTCTACTATACGGAAAACATCGTTAAGGTACTATTAAAGGTATATTAGCGTTCCGTACCCAAAGGGTAATGCGGGACCCTATTATTAATCCGTCCGTCCAACCCATCCATCCATCCATTTGTCCGTCTGTCACCAGTTTATATCTCATAAACTGATGATAGTTAAACAGTTGAATATTTTATTTCTATTACCGCTATAACAACAAATACTACACTAAAAATATGATTTTGTGCTCATTTTTATCGCCAATGGAACGGAACCCCTCGTGCACTAGTGCTATCGCAATTGCCCGCTTTTATAAATCAAAATTTATATAATAATAACAAATTTTATACATATATGTGCATATATATATTTTTTTCAAATAACAAAATAGGTTCCACTTCGTACATTACCGCCATCCAGTCTTTGAAAATAAAATGTTTAACAAAAAAAAATCCGAAACACGTCTCGTAAGACAGAAGATCGCGCGTGACACGAAACGTAAGCAGTCGAGATTCTAGTAACAATGAGACAGTTTTTATTGCCTCATCACCGCCTTATGTCGGGGGAATGCGGAATATCCGCGTTGAATACAACCTAGCTTAAATTAAAACGGTTTGTTTCTTAAGCTTTGGTTTCTTTTGCTATATTAAAAATTAAAATTAAATCAACTTCACGTTGTTTCCCGCACACAGCAGGGACGGCGAAAGGAACCTAGCGTTAAGACACTCCGTTCCCCATTTTCCGCCAAATTTGGGAGGTGTTGCGTGTTGAGTAGCGGAACTCAACGCCGCGCTTTTGCCTCGACGCCAGAGCGAAGATATGAAAATATTAATGTATATAAATATTTCATTTCCTCGAGTGGGGATTGAACCCTCAACCTTTGCGTTACAGTCGCCCCTTGTGCCCCTGAGCCACGACGGCCTTTTGTTATATTAATTATACTTTTTATAATTTTTTTTTACAAATGATGTAAAATTTTGAGGCCGTGGTGGCGCTGGGGAACAAGCGTGCGTGATGTTTGTGGGTTTCAATTCCTACTCGAGAAAATGAAATATTTAATATTTTCATATCTTCGAGGCAAAGCCGGCCTTAAATTACGCCACTTAACACGATATGCCTTAAGAATTCAATGGAAAGTTTCCCCAAGTTGCCAAAATGAGAAAATATTTTTTCCGCCCAATGGATATCGAACCCACAACCGTGGCGCTTTCAATAGCATACTTGTGGCCATGCACCACGATGACCTCAATTATAAAATAACATTTCTAATAATCAAAATGAATTTATGTTAGTACCAACTACTGTATGGTTTTACTCAGAACATATATAAACTTGATACTAATTTAAACGTCTAGGGCACACTCGTACGTGAAGCGTAAAAGTTCTGTGAGCTGTAAACAACGTCCGACCATATGTTAGTAGTATATAATACATTTTATTACCTAGAAGGTACAAAAAAATTGGAATATAGATATATATTGACAGGCCGTCGTCGTGGCGCGGAGTGTCTTAACACTAGGTTAACCTGTAATATCGGATGCAGACCATCCTGAACAAGTACGAACATGTCTAAACACGTACTATGACTGTAATTGATATCATTTTTTTTCCAACTTCACGCTGTATCTCGCACACAGCAGCGTAGACAAAACGAACCTACTGTTAAGACACTCCGTTCCCCACTTTCTGCCAAATTCTGGAGGCATTGCGTGTTGAGTGGCAGAACTCAACGCCGCGCTTTGCCTCGACACCAGAGCGAAAAAATGGAAATATATATTTAAGGAAATATTTCATCTCCTCCAGTGGAGATTGAACCCACAACCAGTCGGTGTTAGACTTTGCGCCCCTGTGCCACGACTGGCCATTATTATCATTTAAATCTTGGAAATTCTAAAACAGATAATTTGAACACGACCGCCCCAGCTTTCTTCTTTATGTTATTTTTTCATGAACTAAAATCCAAAAGTGAACAACTCTTGAACATTTTCCCAAAAGTAATTAATAAGATATAGAAAAACCTCATTATTTGTATGCCAAGTATCATACATTTTTTTTTCGAAAAAAATTATAATGTTTAATCATAGAGTTTCAATTATTTCTGAGAATAAGAACTCATTCAAGCGTTCTTGAATTGAAGCGTTCTCTTCCGTGTATTCAAATTTGAATATTCATTTTTAAGCTTTTTAAAAAGAAAAATTTAAGTGCTCAAAAATTTAAGTAGTTTTTTTTTATTTTTTTCGATAAAAAGTCAGAAAAGAAATAATTTTATAAAAAAAACCTATTTCTCTTGAAAGGAACCTCTACTATAACCCCCTCAAGGGAATTGGTCAAATTATCAGTCACCCTGTAAACTTCTCACGTCGTGCCAAATTCTGTAACTATTGGTTCATGGGAAAAAACCTATAGGTTTTGATTACGCGGCGAATGTAGTTGATAGTTTTACAATATGCCTCTATCATAACTTCCAAATAAGCTTTACCTACGAGCAAACGACGTTTTCATCGCATCTCAGCCATACAAGACATAAAGTCCGATCATGTTAATATACTAGCTTTCACCTGCTGCTTCGCTCAAAAGAAAATAAATAAGACTTCTATATGGTACATATATATCTTCAAAGTGCCCTTAGTATATCTAACTATACGTTAGACAGTTCATTGAAGGTTAAAATATTTAATATTTCTAATCCTTGGTGAAATATGGATTATTGAACACAAAAATAAGTTCTTAAGATTAACTTTCAAACAAATAAACTCATTATCTTTGTTACAATATTAATATAGCATATAGATTTAGGTACATCTACATACACAACAAACACTTAAGATTCGTGTGAACTATTCATATTACAGTGTAAATTATTAATATAGTTAAGTAATGATTAACAATTCAGTGGGTTAGTTTATAGGTTAACGATTTACTTTGTTAAAAGCAGGTCACAAGTTCAATTTAGATTCTTAGCAGAAATTTGTGAATTGTTATTAAGACAAGAATTGTACAATTTTCCAGAGATTGGGTGTTGAGTAGTGAAACTCAACGCAACGCCACGCCTTTGACTAATTACCAGAGCGAAGAAATGAATTAATTTTCTGAGTGATAATCGAACCCATAACTAACGTGTTTACGATCGGACACTCTACTATTGCGTCTAACGACGACCGGTAATATTCCATGATAAAATGAATTATTAAAAATATTTTTTTTGAGGCCGGTCGTGGCGCAGTGGCACACGCACGCTGGTAGTGGGTTCCATCCCCACTCGAGGAGATGAAATATTTACTTAAATTTATATTTCCATTTCTTCGCTCTGGTGTCGAGGTTAAGCGCGGCGTTGAATACTGCCACTCAACACGCAATGCCTCCAGAATTCGGCAGAAAGTGGGGAACGGAGTGTCTTAACACTAGGTTCCCTCTGCCTACCCTGCTGTGTGCGGGATACAGCGTGAAGCTGAAAGAAAAAATCATTAATTGTTCCCACAATTAAACACAGATAAATGCAAATCCCGATAAAAAAAATCAAACGCTATTCAAACATACAGTATACATACACCATATAAAAGGATAGTACTATCAAAGAGGCAATGTGACAAATTGCTTTCACAGTGACACCCAAATACCTGTCATTCCTCGTTCACGCCAGTCGAGTTGCGGCTAGAGTGTAAATCCATACACTTTATAAAATATCCGCAAACTATTAATTTGGACCGCGGCAGATTGTTTATTACGCTGCAGTGAACATTATTACTGTGATGCTGTTTTTAATCGTAAAATTTATATTATGAACTAGTGGTTGCCCGCAATTTTGTTTGTGTGGATCAAGTCATGATTAATCATCAGATGTTCCAAAGGTTTTATGGAAAGTGCCCATTACGTGCCCATCTTTTGTTATGGACATATTTCATTACTTCTAGCGGCGTTGAGTTCTGCCACTCAACACGCAATGCCTCCAGAATTCGGCAGAAAGTGGGGAACGGAGTGTCTTAACACTAGGTTCCCTCTGCCTACCCTGCTGTGTGCAGGATACAGCGTGAAGCTAATTAATTTTATTTTCATTACTTCTCTATATCATTATTCTCTATGTTTCATTAGCTAGATCGTTATGGTTGCGCATGAGATGTTTCAGATCATCAATTTCTATGTGTCAATGGAAAATGCTCATTATTCTCAACAATTTTTGTTAAATCAGTTTTCATTATTTTTTATACTTTATCTGTACTACTGTGATTGTTCATCAGATTTTCTAGATGTCAATGGAAAATAATTAACTTTACTTTACTGATGAAATAATAAAAAATGTTCAACTTTTTCATATTTCCTTTAACACTTACGTACATAAATAACGTTATCCTCTATAATATGCATGCAAAGAGCTTCGATGAAAATTTTGCAAAACTAAAAGTAATCAAATGAACTTATCGAATGTACCGGCACCAGCTCCACGATGTCGATAGGAACTTGTTTTAGTTTGGAAAAGCTATTAAAACTTAATTTGAATTTTGCACGACACCAGTTTGTAGTAGTCACTAGAAATCGAATTAGTGCGCTGGACGCTAGAAAGTTTGCCGAAACATCATTATTATATATAATAAAGTGTAGGTATAGTTATTAAAATTTTGATCTGTTTATGAAAATGATGCAAGTTTTGGAATGGAGATCACACTTCGGCAAGCGTAGTGTAGTGGACGTCCTCCAGATAGTTACGATATAGGCAAATTGGCTAGCAACTGTTATATACAAAGAGATGAAGATAGAATTCAGTGGCGTGCTATTAGAGAAGCCTGTATTCAGCAGTGGACGAAGGCTGACTGACTGATTAATATTGATAATAATGATGATGATGATGACGACAATGATAATTATCAACATATGTACTAATAATTATGTGTATTTTTAGTGTTGATCGATGATTTTATATGAGCACTTTTAACAAATATTTTTGAATAACGATCCATATTCGTCTTCTTTCTTGAATACTTCTTTAAAAGTATATTGTAAAACTGTAACAAAAATATATTTTGACACCCACATAACTAAATAAATTGATTTGTTATAAGATGTCGTTAGCAAAACGTTTTCTTAATATTTTTTGGATGAACCAAAAAAAATATTCTTTCAAATAGGTCGAATCCACACCCAATTAACATCAACCAAAAAAAATTGAGTTATTAACTAAACATGATTTATTACTCCATTTTTCTGAAGATTGAAAGAACTAATTGTGGTATGAACAAAGTTAACTATATAGCAGTTCATATAGTCCTGAAGCATTCTTAATTAAAGCACTGGCACGTCAAGAATTCAACAATTCGATCGTTTGGAAGACAGCCAATAAAAACAGGCATTTCCAATAAAATTTCACTTAAACACGAAATTTTAAATTTTCACGTTACAGCGTTTGTGATGTAGAAGCGACAGGACGTGGATTTATATTTTTCTTCCAACAAAATTGGACTTTATTATTTTGTATTAAGGTTGTTTTTGGTTATTCTTTGTAATATTTATATTTCTTTTAAACATAAAATGTTAGGAATTGGAAGTCACTGTCAGCGAGTAATGGTCGTTCGTGAGGAGAATGCCATTTGAATTTTGTCGATACACTTTGCCGGGTGTGTAAAGCTACTTCTTATAAACTAGACAGTGTTTTTTGTAAAAATAATGATCATCTTACTATCAGGCTTACATTTACTAATGATGGAGAGAACCTAGTGGAGAAACTCCTTAGAACCGTGCTTTCAACCAAACAAAACTATGCTTGCTATTTGACAGAATCCAATTCCTTATTCATCTAAAACACTATTTTTTCTTTATTATTTAGTAGTAGGCAGCAAGAACCTTGTACTAAGATACTCCATTCCCCACTTTCCTCTCAATATTCGAAATATTGTTGTGTGTAAAACAGTGGTGGAAATCAACGCCACGTGAAAATAAATGACTATAAGTCACTCCCCCTGATGAGAATCGAACCCAAAACCGTCGTTGTCATAAAATTTCTAAGAACGATTGGCCCTAAAAACGTTTTTGGAGAACTTATGGAATTTTATTTAATCAAATTGTTATACGCTATTTGTTCTTGTATTGTTATCAATTAATGAGAAAAGCATTTTTTTAACTTTAACAAACTAAAAATGAAAATAGTTCATTCTCCTAAGTGAGAATCAGACCCGATATTAAACAATTATTTATATATAAAATATTGACATATTGTCCCTTGATATTTCAAAAAAAATGCAGAGTTAAGTTACGCTCAATTACAATATTTAATAAAGATAACGAATATCACGTTCCCTCTGCCTACTTAACAAAATGAGTGAAAAACATGCAAAAAAATATATATACAAAAAAAAAAGAAACAAGAAAATCTTTATCAACCGTCCCACCGATTTCATGTAAAGATTCAAAATATATTCTGTATTTTTACACAAGGCTACCTTAATTTGCCTTTGTGAGATAGCTTACGCGCTTAGAATATTGAATACAGATTGGATTTGTAAATGATTGTTGCACGTTTTAGTTGAACTGACTGAAATCTTTTACTTTTTATTAAAAAATAAATTCCTGTCATGATGCTGAAGCATGAGGGTGTGACTGTAATGTGACGTTTGTGGGTTCGATCGTCATTCGACGGAATGGATTATTTTTTATTAATATTTTATTTACTTTACTCTACTAGAGGCCAGTCGTAGCGCAGCGACACAAAGTGTGACTGTAAAACCGACTGGTTGTGAGTTGGATCCCCACTCGAGGAGATGAAATATTTACTTATATTTATATTTCCATTTCTTTGCTCTGGTGTCGAGGACAAGCGCAGCGTTAAGTTCTGCCACTTAACACGCAATGCCTCCAGAATTCGGCAGAAAGCGGGGAACGGAATGTCTTAACACTAGGTTCCATATGCCTACCCTGCTGTGTGCGGGATACAGCGTGAAGCTGAATCGAATCGAATCGTACTTTACTCTGGCACTAAGGTAAAATTTATACTAAGTTCCGTCACTCAACACGCAATGCCTCGAAAAATTCGGCGGATTTTTTAATAGATCACAAATAAATTTGTGAATCGATGAGTCTCTTTCTTTAAAGTATCTTTTAACAATTTTATTAGGACAAAAGTATATAAATCTATGAAATAAAAACCAAGAAACTTAATTTGTATTTCTAATAATTGTATTATAAAAATGGAGCTGATCTGATGATGAATCCAAGTTCTGAATACAACAACTCTTAAAATACCAATACCAATATCAGATTAATAATCAAAGCTGTTAATCAACTTTCCTATATCGATTGGGAAGATCTCTTTAATATAGTCTACCACACTGCACAGTCCATCTCACATGCTAAACGTCAAACAAGTCCTACCTGACTGTACCAATAGAAGCCCAATAGACGGAGTTACCACTTCCTCAGTTCCCCACTTTCTGCCCAATTCTGTCCAGCGCTTTACAATATTTTAAACCTGTAAATAAACAAAAAAAGGTTTTTCTTAACAAATAAAATAGACTTGGCTTATGCATTCAAGTTTTTTTACAACTATTTTTAATTTATAAACCATATCTACGTACATACATGTAAAATTAAAATTTTATATATAGATAAACCGAAGGCACAATCTCCAATTACATCTAAAAAAACCATTAAACAGTGCGCCTAAAAATTTTATACGAACGAATATTCTTTTCTTACGTCAAGGACGGCCTGTTGAAACTTGAAAGATGACAAATGACGTTCTCAAAAAGCATAAGGGTGGACTTTCCAAACGATAATTACAAGCTAAAGAGACCATCTTGGCATAGATATGTTAAATTGTGAACGTGATAGTGGGTTCAGTCCTAACTCAAGATAATATTTATGTTTAAAAAGAATTTCAAGTTGGGTTCCGCCAAAATGAGATATTGGGAGAAAATTGGAGAACTAACTGTCACTTCATATAATTTTAAAAAGTCGTGCTTTCAAAACACTCATACGAAAGATATTTTGTTTGAGTTTAGCTTCAAGCTCTATCACGGATATAGCAGCTTAGACAGATGGAACCTATAGTTAAAACAGTATGTTCCCTATTTTCTGCTTAATTTTTGAGAAAATGCATGTTGAGTTACGCAATTCAACAACGCATTTTATCCTATTACCAGACCAAAGAAATGAAAATAATGAATTTCCACAAATAGGAATCGTACCCACAACCATCGCGATACGGTCACAACTATGAAAAAATATATAAAATTCTACGTAGCATGCGCCAGATTGCCATTTTTTACGGAGTCACATTAATGTAAGAACTGCTTTGTGTGGAGTAAAATATGATTATGACGTAAACCGTCCCTTCTATTGTCCTTTATTTGATTTTTTCGCGCACAAAAAACCCCAATATGGTATGGGAGGGTTCCCCGAGCTGGAGGAAATTAAAAAATTCTCACAATCACGTCATTGTTATACTCATGGCTGGATTCCTTTGTAATTGCGTAATAGTTTCCGTTTGTAAAGAAAAAATATGGTGTCGACTGAATACTAGAATTAGTTATATATTTTTATGATTTATAAATTATTTATTGTAGATAATGAAAATGTTTCAATATAAATAAATACATACAGGGGTTATACAACCCGGTACACAATATACTCATTGTATACCCGGTATACAATGAGTATGTACTTATTTGTAACATATATATATTGGATATCCGATTGTTGAAACTCTGAAATTCTTAATTGATAATTGAATAGAAATAATCCAGTCTATAATAATACTGTAATCAGAATTACTTCAGGCCTATCTTAGTTGTTTCCTTTTGAACACTCCATTTTTCGTTTATTTTAAGACTCTGCGTGAAACTCAACGTGATACTTTCATTCGTTTCGTCTTTGATCTTTACCAGGCAGATCTAATAATCGAAACCTGTAAGCAATATCCACGGCGTATACTGATTCTCAATAAAATTATGGTGACGTCTTTACTATCTTCCTTTTACTTTTCCTAGCTGGCAACAAAATCTATGTTAAAAAAAGATTTTTCTTAGTTTATTCATCCATAAATATTAATTTTATATAAAATATCCATTACTATGAAGAAAAAAAATCGGCCTCGCCTAAATATAACGAATTCCGGCACACCTGAGATTTTATTGCAAAGTTAATTAGTAATTTATTTAAGGGCCTTCAGGAGAAAGAACAATTTTAGGGGGAGGTATGATTTATTATAATTAATAACGAGATTAAGCTTCACCTTTCTATATTAGAAACTTTTTGAACATACTATCGTTATAACGTTCATTTTAAAATAATTTTGTTTAATATGTGTCGTAACTAAATTTGCGAAGGCTAAAAAGGCTTGAGATTTTATTATTTCCATTTCCTCGCTCTCGTAATTTACAAATATTTATTTTATTTAATTTTTATTTTTAAAAAATTCAGTATGCGATAATTTGGAACTTGGTCTGTGCGTGAGGAACGAACGGCGTTGATTTCCGCCATTCAACACGCCTTCAGATTCAGCAGAAAATAGGGAATAGAAGTACCTTTCCCATTAAGACACGGAGAGTGTCTTAGCAATAGGCTTCCAGGCTCTCTCTGCCTACTCTGCCTATTCTATATGCGAAATACAGTGTGAAGCTAAAAGAAATCTAAGTTTTTACACATCACTCATAAAATCTACTTTTTACCATATTATTTTCCACATTCAATGCTTACTTACGACAAAATAATGTTGACTTTGGACTCACAATTATTCTAAGAGATTTGAACAACCGTCGTTACTATAAGACTATCCTCAAGGGGGGGCTGGACCTCAAATTCGTATGTGCTTAAAGGCCACGTATCCTAAAATGACAGCGCTTACACAGAATAACTAATTTCAACTTATGCTTTGTTTAGAGGAGTTTATTTTATATGAAGAAATTAAAAATGAAACGGTAATTTTTTTTATGTATCTAATTAATTTGTGTTTATTGAGAAATTTTACATTCGAATCGAGAATGATTATACTTAAATTATATTAGTGTTTCCGTTCTGAACACGATCGACGAACAGCACCGATATCTATCATTGAGATCCATCACTCAACACGCAGTGTATCGACATTTGGACAGAATTGGAGATAGGGTGAGTCTTAATACTAGGTTTCATTAGTCTACTCTACCCTACCCTACTTTACTTCTACTCTACGGGCATATACCTAAATAAATTTAGCAACAATGTGTAACAGAACAATTTAGATACTTGGCAGCGGAACTAGTGGCAACTTCGAAGACGTAACTCCTGCAAGTATCAAGTTGGCTAAATTATTCCATGTACGTTACGTTAAGTCAAATATGGTACTGAGAATACTAGTCTGCTCCTCAAACTGGAACAGTCTTGCCAACCAGTAATTTGCAGTTAAATAGATAAAGGCAGTGCTAAAATATCGATCAAAATATTTTTAAGTAAGGAACATAAGGGTTTCAGTAGAATAGAGTATAAGGGTTACTTGATAGTTTCCAAATGTTTATATTATTTAAAAACTACTCTTATGCTCTTAAAGTGATCATATAAAAGTAGTATGCCACTGCCGTCTATTGAAAGCATAGGGAGATATCTGTATAATATTCCTGTATTATTTGTATTTTTGTACTATCGAAGTAACATTTAGGTCACTAAAATTAAATGTCTTATTAAGATACTAGCAATCCTCTCGCGGCTTCGCCCGCTTGTACTACACAATCTGAATATCGGAAAAAAGAATTATCTGATTTACTTTTGTGTTGTAGAGATTAAAAATAATATTTATACATTCTAAAAGTAAAGTTTGAGAAATTCAACAAACAGTTATTTTATAGCAAATTTGTAGAACAAAATACTTTATAATGATATCTTTTTTTTATTTATGAACCGATTGAAATAAAACAGTTTACCAAAATACAAAGTCAGGGAAGTTTACCAACATACAACAATTAAAACTGCATTTAAGACGGTTAAGCCATTTCAGACATAAGACAAAAATTTGAAAAATCAATGTTAACATCAATCTTATATATCTTCCATGTACGGACAGCCATACAGTTAGTTTTTTATTATATTAATAGAAAAATAGACAAGTATCTGGATGCATTTGACTAAATTAAGCAGAGAACTAGGGTATATAGTCATATAATTTTATGCTACAGTTTAGCCCGAACAAACATATAATGCAATTAATATTGAACATACCATTCCAATAGAATATATATATAAATATCAAGCGAATAGTTCCACTGAATGTCAATTTATATTTAAAAAAAAATAAAACCAATATAACTTAATAAACAATTTATTCTACTTTTTTTCCACTTCATTTTTGAGTAATTGGTAAACAAAAGAGAAATCTTTCTGTCCGTAGCCGCGAGATTGGACGATGCGGTACAACTGAGTAGCGACAGCGCCGAGGGGGATCGGGGATCGTATTCCAAGAGCCATATTGCTAGCTAGCTCCAAGTCCTGTGAAAAAAAATATACTTAAGTCTATAATATGTATGTAACTCGATTGTAGAGGCCATCGACGGTAAAGGTGGTAGTTGAAGGTTCGATTACAACTTGGGAAATAAATTGTTTTCATTTCACGATTTTCTAAAAATAAAGACTTAGGTAGTAAAGATTTAGTTTCACGTTGAGCTAAAAGTCCATAAGGGCTAATATATATATAAAAAATAAAAACTGACAATATATTAACAATATATTGTAAAGACTAGTACTGATATTAGTACATATATTAAAATGTAATAAAGCAAATTATTTATTATTATTTTATTTTTACATAACTTCTACCGCTAAGAAGGCAAAGAGAACCAAGTAGAAAGACTCAACTAATCCAACGCCGGGTATTCTTTTACTAAGACGGAAACATTTACCTTACCATTATACAGCCATTTAGAGTTTAAAAACATAAATACATACATAACAATACAAAACAGCCTATATATACATTTCAAGAAGTGAAAAAGCATTCATTATACTAAAACCGTCGTTTAAGTCAAATTGTAGCTTCATTATGGCGTCGCTATCATTTGTCATTCAAATCTTTTGTCGCACAGACGCCTATTCACAGTAACAGTAACAGAACATACCTCTGGATATAGGAGTATGTTCTTTGTACCAAAGTAGAAGCTACTGCTTAACCATTAATATTGGTTGGTGTAGGGTTTTTTTTTAAATTTACTATTTTCTCTTCTTTATGTATTTCTTTTGTCTTTTCTCTGTTTGGTATACTATAAAGTATGTTACTATTATTAGAAACGTTTACTAGCCTGCCTGATTTATGAAATAATATGTAGGGGTGACTGGGGCTTTTAGAAACATTTTTCCAAACTTTGGCAAAACAAAACTGATTTTTTAAAGTCCTAACACTAGACGAAGCATAGAGGTTTTTATAATTGAAGGCAACTCCACTAAAAGCAAGAAATACGTAACAATAAAAAAATCTTGATGTTTAAAAACTTTACCTTAACCATAAGCTCATTTTTGAATCCACCATCGTAGTTTCTACTGGAGGGTGCGGTCGGTACCAAATCAGGTACAGGACAGTAGACCTCAGTAGACCACGACCTGGCTGAGGAATTGTTGAGGACATCGAGTAGTACTTTAGGGTCTAGACCCATTCTGTAACAAATTTATAAAATAATGTTAATATATTTACACAATAATAAAGACATTATATATGTATGTTAAGACAGCAGCGATATTTGTAACCACAACATTTATGGGCTTGATTCTCAATCAGACGAAAGAATTAGTTTCATTTTCGTGCTCTGGTAACAAGACAAACTGCGGCGTTATGTTCCGCCACTACCTTGTATTTTTTACATAGATTTCTTTATTGTTATTTATAAAACAAAATCAAAATACACAACATTCAAACAATGTGATACATATTAGTATTTCTCTTAAAAAATCTATTTTATACATGAACAAAACTAAATGTGACGAGCATTAAGTTATAAAATTACGACTTCACTTCACACACGAAACGCTTTTAAAAGCTCACTTCCAAAAAAATCGAATATGATGAACAACGAACACTTCACTTTCAAATAAAATTATCTTTGACGCCAAAAACGTCGTAAATCTCTAGTGAATTGCGAGAAATTTTGGCCCCGACTTTAATAAAAACCCTACCCTCATTTCCATATAAATATGATTGGAAGGTTACATTTTGATGTCTGGTCTACTTCAAATATAACTGAGATCGGCGTTTCCTTATGAATTAGGTCTGGAACACTTGAATTGGCGAGCCTTTATTTCTTATTGTATTGGAATCATTTTGGATAACCGAATGGAATGTATTGAAAAATTTTTGTATATACTGGTAGAAATAAAGTTTTACTGCGGCCAGTCGTGGCGCAGTGGCACAAAGTGTGACTGAAACCGGCTGGTTGTGGGTGCGATCCCTTTCGACGAGATGATGAGTGTCTTAACACTAGGCTCGCTCTGCCTACCCTGCTGTATGCGGAATACAGCGTGAAGCTGATTTATTTATTTTTTATTTTTGGTATATACTGACTGACTGATTTTAAGATGTAAAAGGGAAAATTCTCGTTCCTAATGGAATTTCGATAATTCCCTTTTCAAAACCCTAATTGAATTTGAAGCTGCAACCATTCTCCTTATTATATTATTCTCATTACTACAGCCATCAAGGTACATGCAACACAAATATGAGGAAGTTGTTAAACAAATTATACTTCGCCAAATACTCAGCATTTCTGCGGAACAGTCTAACGTAAATTTAATTAAATTGCATTCACGTCTTGAAGACAGATAAAGCTTCTTAGCGTTTGTATTTTACTATTCTAGCTGTAGGTACCTTTACCAGTTTTTTTTATTGACACCTTACATTCCACATACAGTAAGACCAGTGTTAAGACACTCCGTTCTCCATACACTGCCCAATTTCGAGAAGTCCGAAGAAGCGGCGGAACTCAAGCTCAGCGCTTTGTCTTGTTACCAGGGTGAAATGAAAATAATCCATTGCCCCGATTGGAAATCGAACCCACATTCGTCCCGTTTATAGTGACGCTATGCCGCTGTATCACAGTGCCCTATTTATCAGTTCCTATATATTTTTTTTCGATATAAGGCTGGTCGACCCAAAAATATACGAAAATATAACAATTTTGCAACGACGATTACTATAAAATATATACCTTACCTCAACTGAGCACTGAACCAATTAATCTCTGAAGCTTATACATTGTAAAGACCTTTCTTTATGACTGTACGTGACTATATTTCCGTTTCCTAGCAAACTGATGGGCAAATTAAGTATAATGAAAAGCTACCAAGTCCGACGACGACGCGACGGTAAATTACGAATTTCTTTGATTTATATTTCATTGTAATAAATGAAATAAATGAACGTTATGAGTGGAATTGAGCTTAATAAGAGTTTACGGCATGATCTCAATTTTGTTTCGTGTTTTCTTATGAATGTTTATTATTATGAATGAAAGTTATTTCTTCTTTTGTTTTTTTTTTTTGAGTTCAGTGGTGGCACTCAATATCGTGATTTGCCTTGTTACGTTACAAAATCAATCTATTTTTCTTAATGGAAATTGAATCTCCACCCAACTCTTATATCTATACTAATATAATTTTGTTAATTTTGTTTGTTTGTTTGTTAAAACGCTAAGATCTCTGGAACTACAGGTCGGACTTTATTTTTTTTTGTTTTGTATGAAAGCTATATTTATCAGGAATGCTATAGGCTTATATAAGTTCATTGAAAATCTGAGTTAGCTTTAAATAATGAAATAACAAAAAAATAATTAACTGAAAATAGTTAAATATATTAAAGTACATTGTATTTCAAAAACATTATATACAATTAATTCAAAAAAAAAGTCCGCGACACCGTATATCTATCTTTTATAAATAATTCATAATACGGCATATGCATTATAATGTAATAATAAATCAAAATAAATCAGCTTCACGCTGTATCCCACACACAGCAGGGTAGGCAGAGGGAACTTAGTGTTTAGACACTCCGTTCCCCACTTTCTGCTGAATTCTGGAGGCATTGCGTGTTGAGTGGCAGAACTCAACGCCGCGCTTAACCTCGACACCAGAGCGAAGAAATGGAAATATAAATTTAAGTTAATATAATACACTTCGTGCCGCTGCGCTACGACTGGCCTCAATGTAATAATATTTTATAGTATCTTTTTATATACATAAATCTCTACCGTTGCTGAGTGAGTGACAGCGAAAGTCAAAAGTAGTTAGTGCATAAATTTGGCATTAGATACTTGTTTGATGGAGTGTAGGTAAATATTTAGAGAAAATTATAATTTATATAATTTTAATATATATTTCAGGCAAAAAGTGACTGTATAACCGACTGGTTGTGGGTTCGATCCCCGCTCGAGGATATGAAATATTTACTTAAATTTATATTTCCATTTCTTCGGTCTGGTGTCGAGACAAAGCGCGGCGTTGAGTTCTGCCACTCAACACGTAATGCCTCCAGAATCCGGCAGAAAGTGGGGAACGGAGTGTCTTAACACTAGGTTCCCTCTGCCTACCCTGCTGTGTGCGGGATACAGCGTGAAGCTAATTTATTTAATTTATTTATAATTTAAATGTTTACCTGACTTAGATGACAATCAAACTCACGACTTTCGATATTAAATCAAAATCTACTAACTACTAAGGCCTATCCAGTAAATAAATGAATATCAATGTTTTTGTTGGATAAGCTTACAATGGCTTTTATCATGTGACAATCTATCTCTGTCAATTTTATACTAAACGTAACTAATGCAGTCTATTCATAATTTAGGATTTACGTCGCTTCAACTGAATAGCGCGTGAGCTACAGTGATTAAATATTACATATTTTACTGTCTATATCGTGTTTATAGTATCATTTTCGAAAATAAGTGTGAGTTTACACTGTATACCGTACACAGCAAGATAGACAGAGGGAAGCTAGTGTTAAGACACTCTGTTCCCCATTTTCCATTGAATTCTGGTGGCATTGCGTGTTGAGTGGCGGAATTCAACGCTGCGTTAAATATTTCATATCGTCGAGTAGAAAAACGAGACGCGTTCACAGTCACAGACTGGTCTCAAATTTAAAATTTAAAAGTACGAGTTCTTTTCACACTCGAGGAAATAACCTTTATATATGTTATTAGTTAAGCTTTTAGTTGACTTGTTGTATAAGATATTATGTATTTTAGTAAGTTAGTAGTTTTTTGTAAGAATCTTGCAAGCACAATTTTACCATTTCGAAGTGTCCGATTGAACTAAAATTTGGATTATAACTTCAGTTTTTGTAACAATAAAATTACATATAATCAATTATAAATTAATATGGATATCAAATAAAAGAGCTTGATTTGTAAAATACAAAACACCATGGAATAAAAACATCTATAATTTTCGCGGTTTAATAGACAAAGTGTGGCGTTCAGTTCCGCCATTCAAAACACAGTTCAGAAAGTGGAGAACGAAGTTTTTTAACTTAACACCTCCCACTCTTATAGTGCGAGCGAATTTTATTGAATATACGACAATCTTTTAATTTTGTTAGCTTAAAATTTTTTTTTTCTATATAACGAGGGACTGCAGAGGTTATATGATATTAATTTCAGCTTAATATCTCTACGCGATCTCGATAAAAAAAGGTCTACACAGACGAACAAACATAAAGACAGACAAATTAATAAAAAAACCTTGGTTTTGTTTTCTTTTGAAATACGGAACCCTAAAAATCATGAATGTTCAGACAAACAAAAACTAACACTTAAAACTCATCAATCACCCAATCAATCAGCTTCACGCTGTATCCCGCACACATCAGGGTAGGCAGAGGGAACCTAGTGTTAAGACACTCCGTTCCCCACTTTCTACCGAATTCTGGAGGCATTGCGTGTTGAGTGGCAGAACTCAACGCCGCGCTTAACCTCGACACCAGAGCGAAGAAATTGAAATATAAATTTAAGTAAATATTTCATCTCCTCAAGTGGAGAACGAACCTCCTTAAAACTCATAAGCTTATAAAAACGATATATATAACTTAAATGTTACTAACTTTATACCCATATTCATACATTCAGCAGTGGCCATGCCAGTGATGCCCATCAACATGTTGTTACTGAGCTTGGCAACTTGGCCAGCGCCAATGTCTCCACAGTGGAACTGCTTGGCGCCCATCGCTTGTAGGTGTGGTAAGGATCTGTCAAAGTCTTCCTTACGGCCTCCTGCCATGAAAGCTAGTGTGGCATTTTGGGCGCCCATTACACCTGAAATGAATATTTAATTTACATTAAAAAATTATGATTAAAAAATAAAAATATTTTTAGCTTTAGGCGTTATAGTATCGCGATATATATCTGAGACAGCAGGGAACCTAATGCTTAGCTTAAGATTTTCCGTTCTCTTCAATTTTCGTGATATTGTGTGCTGATTAGCGAAACTTAATGGTATGGTATTGCTGCGAAAACGAATAAATGGGAATAATTCGCTCCCTCGAGTGGGAAGCGAACCAGCGCAGTCAGACGTTGTACCACTGATCCACGATGTCTATAGATATGTCTTTCAATTTAATTTAACTTACGTTTTTATCTCGCAGAGCCTGTAGTAGTGCATGTGCACAAATGTACGTAAACGCGACGGTTGTGGGTTTATTTCCTACTCGAGAACATGAAATATTTAATATTTTCATTTCGTTACTCTGGTAACCATGCAAAGCGCGATGTTGAGTTTCGCCACTCAACATGCAATAGCTTGAGGGTTCGGCGGAAAGTGGAGAATGGAAGTGTCTTAATGGGAACAGAGTGTCTTAACGTTGGGTTCGTTCTTAGGAAGGAAGGTAACCAGTTGGGCATGCCCACCCCAGATTTTTTTTGGGAAAATAATTAAATCTTTACCAAAACAAATTTGGGGAACAATCTTAATGGGGAATGATTACACCCCCGAGTAGTAAACATACCCACAACTTTATTGAGTATGCGGAATACAGAGTGTAGCCTAAAAAATTCAATTAAAACATGAAAACGTCATATAAAATATCATAAAGATTACCACCCAAGGACGTTTATTATCAATACGTGTTTATTTCCTTCAAATGAAAAACAAGTGTATGACATTAAAATTGTTATTTAATGTCACAAAGCTTATCTTATCTAATCTTATATTTAAGTCTCAACTGAGACGTGATGTAGAAAATATTTGTATAGTATTAATTTGAAAAGTCTGAGGTCAGTCGTGGTGCAGAGGGGTACAAGCGTGCGATTCTAAACGCGACTGGTTGTGGGTTCGATTCCCTCTCAAGGACATTAAATATTCAGTAGTTTTAAACATTTTTAAAGTGTTATTCCACGCTTAGGAAAGGAAAATACTTATTTAGAAAACATAAAAAAAATTTAACGTAGCGGGACTCGAACCCGCGCCTCCTGGAAACCGACCAGGTTCGTCGGTCGGTTTCCAGGAGGCGCGGGTTCGAGTCCCGCTACGTTCAATTTTTTTTACGTTTTCTAAATAAGTAAATATTTAGTGTTTTAATTTTATCGCTCTGGTAACAAGGCAAAGCGCGGTATTGAGTTTCACAATTCAACTCACATTGCCTCCAGAATTAGGCCGAAAATAACTAACATAAGTGTCTTAATAAAAATGGAATGTTTTAACCCAGATTCCCTCTGCCCTGCTATTTGTGGGATACATGGAGAAGCTTATAATAAAATTGGATAGTAATTATTTGCCAACACTCAACACGCAATATCCCGAAATGGGCTAGACTTGGGAAACGGAGTAGTAACTTGGGGAACTTAACTCTGGGTTCCCTCTGTCTACTCTGCTATATGTGACATAGTTCAGATGCGTATTACACGTGGTGGTTCCGGTCTCAAATCTATTAATAGATTTTTTTAATTTAACAATCCGTTAAGCAGCGTTTCACCAAGTCAGAACATGGAAATAGAATCGCGTTTACAGTCAACCGCTTCTGAAGATTACTTAAAAACCTTTCCCATTCTAGTTCAAAAACAACATTCCATTACACGGAATGTCTACGAATTCCTCTAAAAAAAACGTTAGCAAACTGTCATAGTAGTGACAAAGAACGCTCAAGCCCCCGGCCATTTTAATCTGACACCGGCTATCACTTGTTTCAGTTCATTTTGTCATGATATCTTTACTTTACTTTTCCTTTGAAAAATGAATGCTGAGTTTTCAGAATAGTTTTTATATCATGATTGTGTAACTGGCAATTCTTTTATATCTTTTTTTTTTTGGATTTGTTCTTTTGATATTTTGTAGAATCTCATTTTTTATGTCATTCATTCTTAAATTTTTAGTTGCGATTTGAAAAAACGATTGGATGAATTTTCGTTGCTATTAATATTTAAATTTCAAAAACACAAACTTTAAACTTAGTTTAACGGTGTGTTGAACATTGTCATATGCAGGATACAAGTAGGAAGAGAACTTTCGTTTTGTTCTAAAAATTCGTTAATAATATAAAAAATAGAAAAAACTAAGCCAGTCGTGGCACAAGCGTGTGACTGTAAAAGTGACAACTTGTGGCTTCGATTGAAGGAAATGAAATATTTTATATTTTCACTTCTTTACTATGATGTAGAGGCAAAGCGCAGCGTTGAGTTCCGCCACTCAACACGAAATATCTCCAAAATTCGACGAAAATTGGGAGCGGAATATCTTATCACTAGGCTCCCTCTGCCTACCCTGCTACATGCGGGATAAATGCGTGAAACTAAAAAAAAATTAAATTGTTTCTTCTTTACACACATTCACATATAACCAATTCGGGAAACAAATAACAGAAAATTATTCACATTATGGCGTGATTCTTATCTGTAATGGCACATTAGCAAGTGTTGTTCATTATGGTAGGCAGTTTTCGTTGTCAAATAAATGTTATAGAAAATTAAGGCATCTGTGGTGATATGGGGTTGCTTCTGATTGTAAGCATGATAGTTGTGAGTTCGATTTTCACTAGGAGAAATGACAAAAAAATTAAAAATACGATTTAAAATAATAATTTCGTAAAGTCGCAGACGGCCACTAGTCTTTATTAATATTCATAATACAATTTAAAAAATAAAGTAGTTTCACGCTGTATCTCAAATACAGCAGGATACTATGGGGGCATTGCGTGTTGAGGGGCGGAACTCAACGCCGCGCTTTACCTCGCCACCAGAGCGAAGAAATGAAAAATATAAATTTAAATAAACATTTTATTTCCTCGAGTGGGGATCGAACCCACAACCAGTCGCGTTTGCAGTCACACACTTGTGCCACTGTGCCACGATTGGCCTCTAAAGACATAATAATGTCAATAATATAGATTAATGTCACGACGATAAAGGTTGGGAAGTTATCAACTTATGACGATGTATAGTGAAATATAAACAATAGATTGCGATAAATAGTTTCATTGATTTTATATTCAAAGACAAAAAAAGAAATACTAGTAAAAAAATTATATAATAGAAGAGAATATCAACTGCTAAGACATTCCTTTTCCCACTTTTTTTCTAATTATGGGATTCGTCATACTTTGTTTTTTTCGTTAATGAGGAAATGAAAATAATTCACTCCCCCGTGTAAGAATCAAAGACGCAACCACCGCGACAGATGCTGTACCGCTGCACCACGTCTTCTTACCTTCTTTCTTTTTACTAACTTATGTCTTATCTAAATTATGAATACCTATACGAGTTTGGCCACCTAATACACGTTTCGAAAATTTGTTCGCAAAGTTCACACTCGATTCCCTTTGGTATTTTGCGGCCATTTTTCTTCTTCACTTCTACTGTCCAATCTTTTTTATGCGAGATAAAGAATGAAGTTAAAAAATAATAAAAAAAGGAGAAATCAAAAATTAAATCAGCTTCACACAACAGGATAGGCAGAGGGAACCTAGTGTTAAGACATTCCGTCCTTTCGTTCCCACTTTCTGTCGAATTCTGGAGGTATTGCGTGTTGAGTAGCAGAACTGAACGCCGCCCTTAACCTCGACAACAGAGCGAAGAAATGGAAATATAAATTTAAGTAAATATTTCATCTCCTCGAGTGGGGATCGAACCCACAACCAGTTGGTTTTACAGTCACACCTCGTGCCACTGCGCCACGACTGGCATCATACAAAAAGGAAGAAACATTGCAAATTATCACTAAATTCTATCGATTTTTCACAATAACAGAATACGAGTTGAAAAATATACCCTTTTTAACCTTCTTCATACGTCACGAAGATTATATGATTGGTAATCAACTTTTACGTTCGCAAGCCATAACTAAAAAATTTAAACAAAAAAAAAATTACCTCCAGAAACAGGAGCATCGATGAAGCCGACTCCACTCTCGATGGCCACCGGAAAGATTTCTTTGGGCACGTTAGGGTCTACTGTACTTGAGTCGATGAGGAGAGAACCTTTTGGCGCCTAAAATACAAAATTTAAAGTCAAAGAGGTTGCATGCTTTTGGGTACGTGACAATTAGGTAACTTTTTGTCACGGCAACGTGCCAGTGACGCAACTGTCACCATGTTATGATTTGAACTGCCGGGCGCGCAGTAGCAAAAATGTCACTTAGATCATGCTAAAGATAATTTGGATCTCAAGTAAAAAATATATTTTTTTTTTATTTATTTTATTTATATATATTTATATATACTGAAAAATTAAAACAATTTTGTACTTAAGTGGCATTCTTCGAGCTTATTCTGTTAAAAGATGTGGATCGTTTTTTATTTGATTTATTTTAATAGCGTTTTATATATCTGCGAATATGAAATATTTCATATAAATCACAAAGACCATTTTAACTTAACTTAAAAAGAGAACAGTAAAAACAAAAAATGAATATAAGACAGAAAAATTAACTAAAACTTTACTGAGAAACGTTCCGCAAAATTTCTCATAAAAATGGTTCTCTTTAAAACTCCGACTTGACTTATGCGACGCTTCAAATAGCCTTTCATCAGGAGCCTATAGAAATTCTGCTTTGCTCCAAGAAAGTAGATTCGTCTAAGAAACATCGTAATACAGCCGTTTATAAGAATACTTTTATTTTTCATACATATTTTTTTTTTCCGAGTACTGGTCGCTTGGAAAATTTTGATTCAATTTTACTAAACAACTTTGTTTGAGTAAAAGGATTGTTTTATATCTATATTAATATTATAGATATAAAAAAATACTTTTACTAAAAATGATGGGCGGAATTTTACAAGGAGATGTATGAATGTGCGTCAGGTGTCATGAGTGTCTCAAGTAAAAGCGTCAGCGAAACGCTGAATCTTGATGTAGCTGATGGCGAAATCAGTTTAAAAGAAATTGAGAGTGCAATACGAAATCTAAAATGTGGTAAGGCAGTGAGAGAAGATTGAATTACCGCCGAGGTGATCAAAGATGGTGGGCCACGCGTCTTGGACTTGTTCTAGTTTTTGTAAAATTTATGCTGGAAATCAGGGGAGGTAATAGACGTTTGGCGGGATGCAGTCATCGTGCCTTTGTATAAAGCCAAAGGTTAACGAAGCTAGTTTAGTTTTAGTTTATACTAATATTACAAAACTTAAAATATTGTTAAAAATAATAATAATATTAATAAAGAAAAATAAGATTTTTTACTGTTCACATAACATGTCATCAATTTTAAAATATAGTATGTTTAAGTAATAGTTATGTTATCATATTTGACTTACGGTCAAGGCGATATACGGTCACCTTGACCGAGAGCACCGTGGCGAATGTCCTCTTTTAATTCCAAGGTATAAAGATAAAAAAGAAGAAACTACTTTACATTCTTTAAATTTACCATGCTGATACCGAGTCCATCGTGCAGTTCTAAGCAGTCTTTAACACTTTTCCAAGCTTCTCACACTATATAATCAAATTTGAATTAAATCCTCTTAAACAGCATAAGCTTTGAACTATCGTCTAGAAATTGATTGATTTCTAGAGGTAAACTAATAACCTAAAGAATTGAATATTATTGAAGATCTTGGCTGATCTTTAATAATATCCCACAATTTTTTTTATTTTGTTAAATACGTCTATCTAGAATATGAAATTTATCGTTACAATAGACGCCAAACTAAAACCTACTAATATCATAAATGTGAAAGTTTGTAACAATTAATGTTTGTTCTAGTTTTACACAAGAACAACTAAACGGATTTAGATGAAACTTTACAGTAATATAGTTTAAACATCAGAATAACACGTAGGCTACAATTTATGTCAATATTTTGTATAATTTCATTATAATATACAAATATATTTAAAAATACAGAGTTCCTATGCATCAATCAATATAGCTCTGTCTTAGTTTTGGGTTTGTATTTATATTTAAAAGTAATGAGAAAAAACAAAATTTTATATCTTACATGTTTAACAACACCATCCTTGCCAAGATATGCTTCAAGGACAACTTTATTGCTTGGCAAGATGGACACCACTACGTCAGCACCGTCCACCGCCGCTGCGATGGAACTGGCACCGGAGATACCGTTCTTGGCAGCTGCAGAAATGGCATCCTTGGATGGATCATAGCCTCGCACGTTGAAACCCTGTAATATAGAGAAACTTGTATCAGATATGGGGACCTAAAAGGAATATATCGATTGCGGATTTTGTTTGGCAAATAAAATTTAACTTTTAAATCTTTTTAAATTTTATGCTGCAAAAAAATTTGCCTTTAGATAAACTAACTAATATCGATTAATAAAAAGCGTATATTAAATCAATCAATTAGGCGGAGGGTACCTAGTATTAACACTCCGTTCTCCACTTTCTCCCAAATTTTCGAGGCAATGCTTGTTTTTGGCTTAGGAAATATAAAGAAATAATAATCGAAATCGCAACCGTCGTATTACAGTCACACTGTTGTGACTATTTTAATGAACGTGTATAATTGACAAATTGCTAAAGCAGGTAATTCCTTTTTTTAGATGTATAAAGTAATGTGTACAGGGTTAACGAATTTATGGTTTTACATCCACCATCTAAAAATCTGTAGAACCCTCATCATCAACTTTAGTGTATCAAAATTGATGTTGATGATGATAGAACATATCTAGAAAAAAAAATAATAAATCATTAAAATATTATATTAACTGGTTGTAAGAAATATTTACAAAATCTACTTTTGATAAATGTGTTTTTCGTGGCGATTCGACCTTAAGCATTCACGCGAAAACCGTCCATCTGCATAATTTAACATAATCTTTGCATAAATTGAACGTATTTTAATTTTAAATACCAGTAAAAGCGGAATTAAATGGTTCTTCGGATTTTTGGGTTGCGCGTTGCGTTACGAAATATATGAAACGATATTAATTTTTTGACAAAATTTTAATTTTAGACAAACCGCGGCTTTGTCAAAAAATATTTAAAAAAAAGGTCTTCTACTCACCACGCAACGTCGTAGAATTTGGACGTAAAGCGGAGACCATAGTGTCTTAATATTCAGGATGCAGCACGCGAATAGCAAGAGGAAACCTTACTATTTTCAACAACTAGTATTAACACTCCGTTCTCCGTATTGATGTTCACTCAGTATTGATGTCACAAAACATCGTATTTTATACTTCAAAGAATAAGATTTCCATAGAAAAATTGAGTGACCCACACCACTTCGATATTTGGAAACGTTATTTACGAAATTACGACAGAATCCGCAACAAAATAATTAATTTTGCGTTGGACCAATATTTTTTACTCGATCTCGAATGTTTTAAATGAATTTTTATGCTATTTGATGATTCATTACTTGATTTCAATTTTTAATTTAATGTGAAATCGAATCCTATTGGATCTCTTCAGATTTAAATTTTTCATTCTTCAAAGTAATTTTCTGTTTTCGCTAATTTTTTTCTTGTTTTGAATAACAAATTAATTAAAAAAAACTGGTTTAGAATTTGAAAACATTGCGCTATATAATCTACATTAAAAAAAAACATAATCGATAAGAAATATTTCTTTATGAATGAGTTCTAAACTTTTCTTTTCACAAGCTTTTATTTATTTAACTTGCCGACTTAGTTAGTGTGTTAGTATATGTAAATCTTACAAGTTAAATTTGACCAACTTCCTAGTATCCGATCGAGTTGAAATTTGGATTTCGACTTCAGTTCAGTGCAGTTGCTATGATAATAAAAGACATGATGATAATAAAAGATATGAACATGAAATCTTTTTTTCAACCTCACGTACAGCGTGAAGCTCATATGGCAGGGGGGGGCAGAGAGAGCCTAGTGTCGCATGTCACATTTCGCTCCCCACTTTCAGCCAAATTCTACAGACATTACGTGTGGTATGGCGGAACTCAACGCCGTGCTTAGCATCGACACCACAAAGAAGAAATATTAATTATATTTTCAATAAAATATTTCATTTTCTCGAGTGGGGATCGAAAAATCAAACTTTCGCGGTTCAGTCACACGTTTATGCTCCAGCGACATGACTGACTTCAATCAGGACTGATTTATATTGTTGTTTAGACGTTTAGCTTCACTATAAATTTAAGTAAATATTTCATCTCCTCGAGTGGGGAGCGAATCCACAACCAGTCGGTTTTACAGTCACACTTCGTGCCGCTGCGCCACGACTGGTTGTGGGTTCGATCCCCACTCGAGGAGATGAAATATTTACTTAAATTTATATTTCCATTTCTTCGCTCTGGTGTCGAGGACAAGCGCGGCGTTGAGTTTTGCCATTCAACACGCAATGCCTACAGAATTCAGCAGAAGGTGGGGAATGGTGTGTCTTAACACTAGGTTCCCTCTGCCTACCCTGCAGTGTGCGGGATACAGCATGAAGCTGAAGCTGATTTATATGATTAATATCCTTTCATAAAATTTATAATATTATTTTGTGTACTAAAATAGTACAACAAAATACATTTTAAATGAATAGTTTGTTTTTAAGGAATTTAAATCACAAAATAATGATAGAACAGTTATTTTTAAGGTACAAAATAGTCATCTGAATATATAGAAAATATTATACAAAGTAAATATATTTTAATTTCATACAAAATTAACGCATAGCCGTATAGAAACTTAGTTTTGAAAAGTGTATTCTATCATAATCATGAAATTCACAGAATTATAATGGACGAGCCCAATCCAACGACATTTAAAAAAAATCGATATTTAAAAAAAAACTAAAATTTGGATCAAAACAGCAACCGCAAAAAAAACTATACAACCAGTACCGTGTAAACTTTTTGACGACTGCGCCGCGGTATTATATATACATCACAGTACAGATAGAGAGAAGGGGTATATATCTCATTTTATTTGCAGGGAATCATGGAAAGGCTACTTGAGGCAAGAAAGAGTTATCCTGTTGTGGGGTTCGATCACCACTCGAGGAAATGAAATATTTATTTACATTTATATTTTCGCTCTGGTGTTGAAGCAATTGAGCCAAAGCGCGGCGTTGTGTTCCACCACTCAACACGTGAAACAGAGTGTCTTAACAGCGTGAAGCTGATATTTTTTAATCAAAATATAGTATTTAAAGTATCCTTTCAAATTATATTAAAAAATAGAATATTTGAATTATCAACTCTTATTCCATATTCATATAACTAAACAATGATTTGCTTATACTTTTAAATATATGGCGATTTGTATAAAGGTCACACAACTTATTCGAAAGAGTCAAAACGTCGAGGCCCCAAATGCTAACACTTGAATAGAGATTGTTAGCGACTAACGACCAGCCTTTACAATATTGTGTCCCATATCATTCTTAGATGTTAAAAAGGTTATTTTACAGAAAAAAAATAAATGTTAACCCTTTGCTTTCAAAACAATGCGTTTTAGGTGACAGTCACTGACAGACGAATGCCACCTCAGTCTACCCGTGACCACAGACTACTCCAAAATGTAAAATCTTAAATATACACGATTAATTCTGTTAAAATAGTTTCATTTAAAGTAAATAAGTATTTAGTCGACTGTGGCGAAGACCAACAAGACGGTTATATGTTTAGCGCGTATGTATGTGTGTTAGTTAGTTTAGTTCCATTATAACTATTTAACCAGTGAACTGATTTTGATAAGTGATACGTCCTTGGATTTGTTTTGATATCGCGAGTCTTACTGCATACATTAATTTAGTTTAATCATTTGGTTTTTTTTTTGTTTTCCTTATAATACAATAGTTTTGAGTTATCTAATATTTTATATTTGTATTACATATCTAAGAAGTATATTTGTTGATATAAAAATTAAGTAATATAATAAAAACCAATTTATTTAGCGCTTTCTGTTGATGGAGTGTTTGTTATCTCCATTTTGATAACAGCTGATAACGTAATGCTGTCTGGTCGGAAAGGTTATTTTTTTTATTGAATGCTTGTACTTACATGAGAAGTATCTTACCAGTTACCAAGCAAATTTGCGTTTGTTTACTACATATTTAAGCCTTTTATTAATAGATTCAAACTATAAACGTTTCTTACTGTAAACATATTAGTTGTAGGTTTTATCCTAACTAGAAGTAATAAATAATTTAATTTTTTATTTTCTACACAGGTAAGACATAGGGCGTCGTTGAGTTCTCAACTCAACACGCAATGTCTCAATTACGACAGCCGGGAACGGAGTCTCTTAACACTAGTTTCTCTCTGCTATACTTTGTATAAATAACCATACTAAGCCACGGTTGCGCAGTTAAAATATGTTAAGCTACAACAAGATAAAAGAAATGGTAAACATCTCGTGTATAACGCAAACTATATAAGTTTTTTTTTTATATACATAATACAAAAAAATATATATGCTCTAAAATACATAAAAAATCTGAGTAAAATAAATCAGTTTGTGTTACATACATTTTTAATTTGAAATACTTACTACTATTTCAAACCAACTAACCTATTAACTAAATGCGATTTTAAAATTATTTTCAATTGTATACGTGACCGTAGTAGTTTTGGTTAGTCGTCAAACTAAATATAAAAACAGAACAGCCTCACGCTGTATCTCGCACACAGCAGGGTAGGCAGGGGTAACCAGTAGTATTAAGACACTTCGTCCCCCATTTTTCCCCGTTTTTTGGTGACATTGGGTGTTAAGTGGCAAAACTCAACGCTGCGCTTTGCCTCGAGACCAGAGCGAAGAAATGAAAATATAAATTTAAGTAAATATTTCATCTCCTCGAGTGGGGATCAAACCCACAACCAGTCGGTTTTACAGTCACACTTTGTGCGGTTGTGCCACGACTGGCCTCATTAATTAATTATTAATAATGTAACGTAGTGTTTTATATTACAATTCTGTTATCCTATATCGCCGATACAATTACTGAAAACAGGTGTTCCATGCATTAATTTCAAATATATTCAAACACAAAGATAAATAAATAAAAATATGATAAAACTTAACAAAACACAATATTTTATCATTATATAATATAATATATATCTCTTATATTTTACACAAACAAACCGGTTTACAATTATACATTCCTATCACACTACACCGGTACAGACAGCTTAGTTAACCTAAAAATAAAAATAAACTAAAAAACAAATACCTTTTTAACTAAATTCGCTGCCATATACCCTCCCATATTACCAAGGCCGAGGAAGGCAACATTTTTGTCAGCTTTTGAACTGTAATTCCTTGCTAAAACAACAAAATTATTTAGTTTACGCGACGCCATTTCTATAAATACGTGCGTTGACCGGCGCTTGCGCAACTCGACTGATAGTATTTGGGTACGCGTAAGTCGTTGAATAATAATTATATGTCATATTTTCATTGTTTTAATTCAGTGATAAGTATTAATTAAATGTTTGTTTTTAAATTTTTGCCTTGTTGCTATCTGGAGTTGTGTTTTATGTGATATTTAAGAACAATTTCTTTCTATTGTAAGTTATCTAAATATGTTTTTTGTTGAGCCATCTTTTTTTATTATGAGGTGGGAAAGAGAAGGTAGTGTTAAGACACTCCATTGTCTCTTTATAGACTCGAGTAAGTGTAGTCGTGGCGCAGTAGAGCTGCGGCCGTAACTACAATGATTGTGAGTTCGATGCTACCTTAGAAGAGTATATTTTAAGTACAATAATTTCTCATTTTTTATTAATTAAAATGTCGCAAACAGACCCGCTACTTAACAGGAAATATCTTTTATAGAGGCGGAAACGGCCTGATTTAACACCACTTTCTCCGTCCTCACTATAAGGACAAAAACATAAAGCTGTGGCTGTAAAATAAACTATATCTAAAATAAAAAAATCATAGTAAAGTAGGTACACTAATTCCAAATTCTTATAGTTTTTCATATTTTCCACTTCACCACTTCTACAAAATTACTATTCTATAATATATAAATGTTTATACTTAGATTTTGAATCAAGGTCAATCGACGTCACAGAGGCGTGGTTCATTTAAATTTTTATTTTTACAGTGAGATCTAACGTCGTTGTTATCTCCCGCGAATTCTAAATAAGACAAATAGGACAAAAAGAGGCATCTACTTCCTACTAGTTAAAATTATATCTCTGCTTATCACTCTGCTCTGATGTTCAACACATCTCTTAGTATGTGTTTTGATTTGCATAGTTTTTTTTTATTTAATTTTTTATGAGTAAATTCGAACCTTACTCGATTCTACCTTAAGCAGATTTTTTTGTCTTTTTTCTATCTTTAGCTGTATCCCGCACATAGCAGCGTAAGAGCAGAGTGAACCTGGACATCACCTGGTGCTAGGATATTCCGTTCCCCAAAAAGACGGATTGGGGATCAAATTATTTTTTTATTTTTTACTATATTTTTTCAAAAAAATATAGCTTTGGCACTTCCATCTGACTTTCCCTTCTATATCTACGCTTATACGTGGAATTTGAACTTACTTATGAATATAATTTAAATTAGTAGTGTGTCATTAGATACCTAAATATATTTACAAGAAGAGGCCACAAACAGGTGATTTAAGATAAAAACAACAGGCTCATATAATAAAACTTTAATTACTTTACGTTTTACAGAATGTTGATAACGTGCCTATTTAAATAAGTTGAAAATATGTACCTAGTTATTTAATTTGTTACTGTCAAAATAGGTGTCAGTTGTGGGTTCGATTCCTACTCGAGGAAATGAAATATTTTATATTTTTAATTCTTCACTCTGGTGTCGAAGCAAAGCGAGGCATTGAGTTCCTCTCAACACCCAATGCCGCCAGAAATCAACGAGAAATGGGAAACGAATAAGAGAATACAGAGCGAAAACTAAAAAAATAAATAAATAGCACAGGGGTACAAGCGTAGGACTGTAAACGCGACATTTGTAGGATCGGTCCCGATTAGCCATTTTGGTAAGGAGAAACGCGGCGTTGGGTTCCGCCATTCATTTCGCGGGTACAACTACTAAATAATTTATAGAAAAAATATTAAATTTGTTTAAAACCAAACTGATTTCTGCACTTTTAGGGTGTTTCACCGCGATCAATATATATTTAAAAGCTTCCGCGACCGCAGAATACATTTACTGTGCTGCAAAATGCGGTTAATGTTAGAGTAGCGAGTATGTGGGTTTGCAACGATTGACTCATTAGAACGCTTTCATTTATTATAAAATAAAATAAATCAGCTTCACGCTGTATCCCGCACACAGTTAGGTAGGCAGAGGGAACCTAGTTAAGTTAAGACACTCCGTTCCCCACTTTCTGCCGAATTCTAGAGGCATTGTGTGTTGAGTGGCAGAACTCAACGCCGCGCTTTCATTTATTATTATATTGTATTATTTATTTAATTAAAAAAATATAATCAAAATAAGAAAATATAAATTAACTTTATACACGTGACATGTGGTGGGTTCGATTGCCACTCAAGGATGTGAAATATATAAAATTTTCAATTTCTAGCTCTGATATTGAGGCAAAGCGCGGCGTTGAGTTCTGTCACTCAACACGCAATGAGTTCAAAATTCGTCGGAAAGTGAGCAACAGGAGCTTCTTACCGGCGAATTTCATACAAAATGTGACAAAAGCGATGCATGAACTCTTGCATCTTTTGATTGCGTTGACTTAGAAACTTGATTTTTTCTGTGATTCAGGGGACTGTGATCCAGAATATTTGATATAAATTTCAGATTGATACATCTACGTAATTTCGAGATAAATATTATACTATTGACAGACGCAATTTCAAGATAACTGCTATTAACAGACGGACAACAAAGCGATCCTACAAAGGTTCCGCTTCTTCGTCTTGAGATACGGAACCCTAAAAATGACAAAATATAAATTTATAAAGATTAAACGCCTCTATAGATTAAATACGCAACGGCTTATTCGTGCCAAACTATACTCATTACGTGTAGTTCATCCTCTTTTACGACCAAACTTTTTAATTATGAACACTTAAGGCACAGCATAAATAAATCCAAACGACGCTATAAAAAATGTAATTTTAATTACATATTTTTTAAATATCTCGTTAAGAACTGTGGTACAGAAATATAACATTTGTCGTAGGTCGTCTATTTATTTAATGAAAAAGTAAATTTTGTTTATGTTTTT
This sequence comes from Heliconius erato x Heliconius himera, assembly GCA_013421005.1. Classification (NCBI taxonomy): domain Eukaryota; kingdom Metazoa; phylum Arthropoda; class Insecta; order Lepidoptera; family Nymphalidae; genus Heliconius; species Heliconius erato x Heliconius himera. The sequence goes on along the minus strand of JAATLQ010026611.1, from coordinate 26,287 downwards.
TACATTTATCACGTAACTAAGGGTATGACGTGAAAGACAAAACCTAAAGGCACATCACTATGTTCTTTAAACTGAAAATTATATAATATAGTATAGAATTTTACCATCTATACCTACACTGATATTATAAAGCTGAAGAGTTTGTTTGTCTGAACGCGCTAACCTCTAGAATAACTAGTTCAAATTTAAAAAATATATTTTTAGATTAAATAATCGATTAATCGAGGAAGGCTATATTAAATCACATTTATAATTTCAATTTCCGGTCAGAGCTACCTTACAATGTATCACGTGTCGTACACAACTCTTAGATATTTGAGCATAGGTACTGAAGAAGCCTGTAAAACTTAGTCTTCAATACAATCAATTATTTTCCAATGAAATTTAACATTTTCAAATCAAATCAGCTTCACGCTGTATCCCGCACACAGCATGGTAGGCAGAGGGAACCTAGTGTTAAGACACTCCGTTCCCCACTTTCTGCGGAATTCTGGAGGCATTGCGTGTTGAGTGGCAGAACTCACAGCGGCGCTTACTCTCGACACCAGAGCGAAGAAATGGAAATATAAATTTAAGTAAATATTTCATCTCCTCGAGTGGGGATCGAACCCACAATCAGTCGGTTTTACAGTCACACCTCGTGCCGCTGCGACACAACTGGCCTCAACTTAACATTTTAGTAACAAAAAACTATATTTTGACTAAAAAAATACATTTTACATATTAATTATTTCAATTGTCTTTCTTAATCCCAACTGCTATTATAATGTAAACGAAGTAAAGAGAAAGCTGAAGTAAATACATTTGTGTCGGTTAATACTCCCAGCTTTATACTCCACAATGGACGCGGTAGCTTCTAAGTTATTATAAGAAATAGTATATTCCATTACGCTCTCTCTTTTTATTTCTTTTTGTTTTTCTCTTCTTTATTTTGTAACATGCGCAAAAGGCATTAATTAAGGAAATGTAATGAATCCTTACAAACAATCATAACTTATTTTTGAATTATTTCTTTCCTAGCATTAGATTTAAAACTAAAATAACCTCAATTTGCAGATTGTAAAAATTATATTATAAGTTTTTTAGCTTCATGCCATATATAAGCAAGTGTTAAGATACTCCGTTGCCATGCGCCGTGCCATTTTCGAGGCAGTGTGTGTTTGAATACTGGATGGTTGAATAGCGGAACTCAACGCCGCGCTTTGTCTTTTTGCCAGAGCTAGGAAATGAGAATAATTCATTTCCCCAAGTGGCAATCCAATCCGCAACCGTCACGTTTACAGTTAGCCCTTGTATCCATGCGCCGCGACGACTAGCACTTTATAAGTAAGAATTCAAAATTGCTATTAATTATTAGTAAGGCATTTCCATTTACTACTAACTCAAATAAATAAATAAAATCAGCTTCACACTATATCCCGCACACTGCAGAGTAGGTATAGGGAACCTAGTGGTAAGACACTCCGTTCCCCATTTTCCGCTGAATTCTGGAGGCATTGCATATTAAATGGCAGAATTAAACGCCGCGCTTTGCCTCGACACCAGAACGAAGAAATGGAAATATAAATTTAAGCCAATATTTCATCTCCTCCAATTCGGATCGAACCCACAACCAGTCAGTTTTAGTCATACTTTGTGCCCCTGCACCACGACTGGTCTCTTAATTATTACCGTAAATCACCACACTCTCTATGGGCAATATAAGTCTACAATTATAAATCTCGACTACATAAACTATATATACAGTAGGTACTTGTCACCCGCGTCATCAAGAAAAATCCAACGACGTACTAACTATCAAAATCGGTTCACTACTTTAGCAGTTACAAGGGAACAAAGAAGCAGACATACATATATATTTGTGTGTTGAAGTATATACATACGCGTTAAAACATAATCCCCCTTTTCGACATTGCCGCAGTCGGGTAAAAAATAAAAAGAGAGTACCAAGTGAAGAGAACTTACCATTTTAGATTCAACCATCGCTTATCGCTTGATTAATGTAATAATTAACGCTCCACGAGTTTTATAATGAAGCCCGCTAAAACAATTTCGTTGTTTAGTTTAATAAGGTATTCATATTGAAATACATTTTTCTATTTTTATAAGAATTGGCAAAGAAAACTTATTAAACGTGCGGCGCTGAGTTCCACCATTTGACATGTAGTGTCGAATTTGTGTGGAAAACGGAGAATGGAGTGTCATAACTCTAAGTTCTCTTCGCTAAGTCTACTATATGTGAAATACAGTGTGAAACTGAATAAAGACACTCATTGATACATTCACCTTATGCCACTCTTTGTTTAACCAAATTACATATGTAAACCAAAATATCTATACATATAAAAGGACATGTACCTAACTGACTGAGGTAAGACGCACGCACAGCCGTAACCGCTGTGCGTAGAAACGGGACATTTGGACAGATGTTTATTTTCATAATCTGGACATCCACTAAGAAGGGATTTTGAAAAATTTTAACTCTAAAGGGATGAAAGAGGGGTTGAAAATGTGTATGGAATAAAATTTAAATCGGCACTGATTCATAGAAAATTTTAAATTCGTACTCTTAAAAATATGTCCTTGAACACGTGTTTCGTGTTTTTTTTATAATTCACCCCCTAAGAGTTCAAATAAAGGGTTGAAATTTTTATGGAGAAATCAGTAAATCGCCACCGATTTTTATAAAAATTTAAATTGAAACTGGAACGTTGTACTCCATCCATCAGCCTATTTACAGTCCACTGCTGGAAACTAAGCCTCCTCTTATATATATATAGCCAGTCGTGGCGCAGCGGCAATTTATATTTCCATTTCTTCGCTGTGGTGTCGAGGTTAAGCGCGGCGTTGAGTTCTGCCCCTCAACACGCAATGCCTCCAGAATTCGGCAGAAAGTGGGGAACAGGAGTGTTAACACTAGTTTCCCTCTGCCTACCCTGCTGTGTGCGGGATACAGCGTGAAGCTGATTTAATTTTATATATATATATATATATATATATATATATATATATATTATCGGAGACATTTATCAATAAAGAGAGTGCGTACGTGGTTTTGTCTCCTTACATGTTTGTCTGTGTGTTTGTGAAAGCTAATCTCAAAAACGGCATATACTATTAAAAGTTTAACAACAGTTTTCAATATTATATTTTGCCACATAGTAAGGAATTACTATTTAATGTTATTTTTATTTGAATCGATTTATAAAATTAAAAAGTTATATCAATGTAAAGTTCAATATTGCTTCAAAGTAAGTGTTAGTTTATTGAATTGAATGAAACTTTAGCTCATAATGTATGAATATTGTTTTTAAACTGATAATGTTATTAGAACACGAAAGTAATTCAGATGAGGAAATAAATAATTGTATAGTACAAGCGGGCGAAGCCGCAATCGGGTCGCTAGCGTTCGATCCCCAGTCGAGGGAATGAAATAATTATTAAAAAGTATATTTTCATTTCTTCGCTCTGGTGTCGAGGCAAAGCTCGGCATTGAGTCCCGCCACTCAGCACGCAATGCCTCCAGAATTCGTTGGAAAGTGGGGAACGGAGTGTCTTAACACTAGGTTCCCTCTGCCTACGCTGCTATGTGCGGGATACAGCGTGAAGCTGAAAAAAAAAAACTATTCATAACATATATCAAACAAGTAAAAGCCAAATTTAATGTGAAAAGTCAGTATTAAATTCCTGCGGTATCCAGGTTCGAATAGATAGTTAGTAACTTGTTAGTTATTAGATCGGGTATCGGTGCTCAATACGCTTTGATGTTCGCGACACGCCCTAGTTGCACGTGTTGCTGAAACGAAACTGTGCAGTGTACGCGTCAAGGTATCAGTTTCCTGTGTAATATGTGTTTAAGTTTAGGTTATTATATGGCAAATATAATATAATGTTGTATGAAAACTTATGACAGGTTGTAGGTTCGATTACCACTCGAAGTAATGAAATATTTTAAATTTTGCATTTCTTCGCTATGGTGTCGAGGCAAAGCGCGGTGTTGAGCTCCGCCACTCAACAACCTTCAGAATACGACCTAAAATAGGGAACGATGTGTTTTAACATAAAGTACCATCTGCCTACCCTGCTGTGTACGGGATACAGCGTGAAGTAGATTTTTTTTTATATATTTTTTTTAAATTTCCAACACAGAGATATGAACCCACAACCTGTAACGTTTACTGTAGCACACTTGTGCCCCTGTCTGCCTCAATGGTAATCATATATATTAAAGTCGATAAGTTTTTGTCTCAATCATCATCAATCAATCGATCAACAGCACCCTAGAGGTACAGTTAGGCATTACATATTTATTGGCAGTAGTCTGCGTTGTCAGAAAAAAATAAAATTGAAACCAAGAAGTAAGTAGTTTTTTACTTAACTTAACTTAACTTAACTTCACGCTTTATCTCTTGTTCTCTCTGACTGATTCAGAGAGAACGCCAAACGCTACGGTCCGTACATACCTCTTTCGCCTCGTCCACTACCATCAGCCTCTTCATACATGTCACTGTGGTTACAATGTCAATTTTTTGTTTTTTGTTCCGTAATTTAATTTTATTAGTTATCAATATAATATTATTAATTTATGGACACATATAAAAAGAATATTGTCGAATATACAACCTTCGCCTTTTTGAAAAAAGAAGCCATTTATAAACTCATTTAAGTGTTCATATATATCCTAAGTTAAAAGAAATATGGATTGGAATGTAATTTCAAGTCATCTATCCTTAAAAAATGTAATAATGAAGGACTTCCTTACAAAAAAAAAATGTTAAGTAGAGTATAGTAGAGATGAAGAAAAATTACTAAAATTACACTCATCCATCAGATTTTCGCAAAAATGCATTGCGTTTTGAATAGTACAACCCAACAACGCACTTCGTCTAATTAGACGTGAAACACCAACTTCGTCTGATTACAGCTGAAGAAATTTTGAAAATTGAAATTTTTTTTTGGTAACTAGCAGTTTTCGCAGAAATTGGAAAATTTATACCGAAATCTTGTAAATAGCTGAGACCGTCGTGACGTAGTGGCAACATCTGACTAAAAACAAGTTGGTTGTGGATTCGTTCACCACTCGGGGGATTGTTTTTAACTTTATGCTACTCGTATATCCCACATATAGCAGCGTAAGCGGAACCTGAGAACCTAGTGCTTATACACTCCGTCCCCAATCATACATCCTTTTCTCGTTTTCCACCAAATTTTGGAAGGAATTGAATCGGTGAAATGATTATATTTAAATTATTTTATTTCCTCGCTCAGATATATAAAGAGCGGCGTTAATTTCCGTCACTCAAAACAAAATTGGTGAACAGAAAGTTACTTAACTTAACCCTAAATTATATGCTAAAAAAAATCTAAGGAAAAAACTTAAAACTGAGTTTTTTTATCTTATAAAAATCACCTATATATTGTGAGTAAAATGTGAGAGACCAGATAGAGCAACTAGAAAGCCAGTAAATCCTAGTATAAAATGACAATGACATACGACACCGAACTATGCCTTATTAATTCTTACATGTCGCTACCCTCTGTTTGAATATGTTCCTGCGATAAATCAAAATGTAATAACCTGGACTATAAATCACACGTCCGTTCCGATCCGGGCTTTTTGTTTTCGAATCGGAAAATGACTGGACTCGAAGTGGAGGGGGTTTTATAATGATTCTTCATTTATTAACTGGTTGAGTTGTGTTCTTTAGTTTTTTTTTTTGGAAATATTTTTTTTTTTTAGGAAATATAATAGGAATTGAAGCCGGTCGTGGCGCAGCGGCACGAGGTGTGACTGCAAAACCGACTGGTTGTGGGTTCGATCCCCATTCGAGGAGATGAAATATGTACTTAAATTTATATTTCCATTTCTTCGCTCTGGTGTCGAGGTTAAGCGCGGCGTTGACTCATGCCACTCAACACGCAATGCCTCCAGAATTCGGCAGAAAGTGGGGAACGGAGTGTCTTAACACTAGGTTCCCTCTGCCTACCCTGCTGTGTGCGGTATACAGCGTGAAGCTAATTTAATTTATTTTTTTAAAATTTTATAATAGGAATTGAAGCTACAACCTGTCGTTTAACATTGTACACTTGTTAAAATTAAATATTATTACGATTTTCAAAAACGTATAATAGTTTGAACGTTTCGTTGATTTAAACAAAATATTTATATAATAAATTTTAAGTATAAATGCTATTCTTATATTTAAAGTCTCATATATGAGAAAATAAGGCAAAGAAATTAATATTGTGAAACTGATTCTTTTCTTTTTCTTCTAATAACTAGCAATTGCTACTCGAGATATCCGTTATAGTGAACTTTCGTTATTGGTTTTGATACTTATTATTTTAGGGTTAATGTTACAGTTTAACACAACCTCTTAGCTTAAATATAATTTAAAAAGAAATAAATTGAAACTATTTTTTTTTTAAATTGACGCTGTTTCCCGCTCATATCAAGATAGGTAGAGGGAACCTGGGAACCTAGTGTTAAGATACTTCAGAATCCCATTTTTCACTTTAATCTGGATATATTATATGTTGAGTACCAGAACTCAATAGAGATTTTCTCGAGTGGGAATCGAACCAACAAACTTTCTCGTTTACAGTCGCTTGTTATTCCCCACTACTGCACCATAGCCTCATCATATATTAGTATATTGACTTTAAATTAAACTAAGTAAATTTAAACACTACGGAACAACTTAGCAAGCATATTATATGAGTTATAATCTAGATAGTAGAAGTTAATAAACTGCTACTGCAGTAGTACCCAATTCGAACAAAAGTTAGTCAAATATGAACAGAACGTTTCAGTTACAGTATTTTAATACTACATCACTAAATGGTATTTCGAATGCGATGTACATTTAAATCCAATATGAAATTGCTTTAAATTATTGTGATAAATATAACTTGTTGCATAAAGTAGAAGTTTCATATGAATAAAGGCAAAAAATAATTTAGAAATTTAAATAAAGTTTGATCTACATACATAAACTTAGTTATTTATTATTCTCTCTTCTTCCATATATCTATGGTATATTTCATTTATTTTGTTTTTATAACGAATGTAAAAAGGTATATGGAAGAAGTCCCCGGAGGAGGCCTCTTGCTAGAAGTACTAGTATCACACTGGCAACTTACTAGGCTGGTTTCTTTATTTTCTATGTAGCTAAATGAAACTGGAATATTTTTTTTTATTTTATAAGCATAGAAAGGAAGGCTTCTCCGCTTTCCGTCTCCCGTTCACTGTGGAGTGGAGTCGCACCATCTGGGAATCGAACTTAAAGCCATAGCTTACTTCTTCTCTCTCGAAATTCACTCTCACAACTCCAGATTTTATGAATCTCCATGCTGTACGCCTTATGCTTTTTACGTGACACTTTAGAACTTTTATATTATCATCTTTGAGGCTGTCGTGGGCCAGGGGCACAAGGGCGTGACTGTAACGCGACGGTTGTGGGTTCGATGACCACACAAGGAAATGAAATATTTATTTACATTTATATTTTCACTTTCTTAGCTCTGGTAAGTGAGTTACACCACTTAACACGCAACGCCTCCAGGATTCGCTGGAAAGTGGGATACGAAGTGTCTTAACACTAGGTTCCCTCTGCCTACCCTGCTGTATGTGGGATACAGCGTGACGCTGATTTGATTTGATTTAATCTGGTGCTATGAATACACATCAGAACCTTGAAATTTCAATATTGTAGGTCTTATATTTCCGAAGTTATGCGAAAGCAAATGTACGTAAACACCTACTGATCGTCAAAATAAAACTTGTACTTCCCATAGACCTAGTGAGCTGATATTTGGTACAGGGGAAGGCTTTAATGTATACTGTATAATACTGATACTGTATTTTCAAAAGTCAACCGAGGACCTTCAGTTTAGATACTAAGGGTAAGTAAGTAATCTCTCAGGAACCATTAACATAAATTTCACAAAAAATCTTTTTGCCGTTCTTTCGTATCTTTAAAATGTTTATTCACACTATAGAACTTATTTCTTGCCTGATAAAGCAAACCTTGAGTTAACTTCCAAATATTTTTTATTCTAGCATAGTAAAAAAAAAATAAATAATATTAAAAAAAAATAATGAATATGAAAAAAAGTACAATATTAGTATCTTACTTATTTAGAAAACGTATAAAAATTTGAACGTAGCGGCACTCGAACCCGCGCCTCCTGGAAATTGATCAGGATTATTTATTAGACCAGGTCGGCGGTGGTTTCCAGGAGGCGCGGGTTCGAGTCTCGCTACGTTCAAATTTTTATACCTTTTCCAAATAAATATTTTCCTTTCCTAAGTGTGGAATAACACTTTAAAAATGTTTAAAAAATATTACTATCTTTACAACTATAAAACAAATTCATTAGACTACATTAACTTGAGTAAGGTACAGAATAATTGAGGTCATTCTACCTCTTCCGTGTTTTGGAGGGCACGTTAAGAAACCTCGTTTGTTAAACATTATTAGATCTACTGACGACTGGCCTAATTATACTCTTAAGATGAGACTCGGAGATCAGGTGAAAAGAGGACATTCTCTATTTTGGAAACAAATAGAATTAAATTAAATATAAATATATAAAATATAACAAATTTAGACTAACTACTTTTAGTTCGCGCAGTCAGGTAAAAATAAGAACAATTAATATGAAAAAAATAAATTTATTTTGATTTTTTTTTCAGAACTTAATAAATAATTATTAAAAAATACTTTAATAAACCTAATATTGTATTATAACAAGACACTATATTATAGTGTAAGATTTTATCGAGCTTTTTTTATTTATTCGTATTTTTTAGAATATTTGAGGTATTGAGGCCGGTCGTGGCGCAGCGGCACGAGGTGTGACTGCAAAAGCGACTGGTTCTGGGTTCGATTCCCACTCGAGGAGATGAAATATTTACTTAAATTTATATTTCCATTTCTTCGCTCTGGTGTCGAGGTTAAGCGCGGCGTTGAGTTCTGCCACTCAACACGCAATGCCTCCAGAATTCGGCAGAAAGTGGGGAACGGAGTGTCTTAACACTAGGTTCCCTCTGCCTACCCTGCT
>JAATLQ010026611.1:0-17121 GCA_013421005.1 Heliconius erato x Heliconius himera | reverse complement strand
AATTTATTTATTTTTTAAATTTTTTAGAATATTATTCCTAATTTAGTCATTTACTAATTTTTTATAAATAGAGTAAAAATTCAAATTATCTGCTTACAAATACTTTTATGTACAGTTTTTTAACTTGTAGGGAACGTAGTGTAAAACACTGCGTTATGTATTTCAACTCAATTTTTGTATTGAATGGTGAAACTTAACGCCGCGCTGCTGTGAAAGATGAGAAATAAAAATAACTTAAATATAAACCCTCTAGTGGGAATCGAATTAGCAACCATCGCCTCTATAGTCAGGCATTTTACCACAACGGCCTCATCTACATTAAATGTCAATTATTTGCTTAATTTTATCTAATAATTACCGTTTTATCTTAATTATTTCATCACTATGAAAAAATATATTAAAAAAAAAAAACATTTGTATTTAATTTTCAACTTACGATAAAACATTCCTTTTAGAAAACAATAGAACGAAAATCTGTTCAGTATTTTTGAGATTCATTCTAATAAGGAAATTAACATCGCGTATGTTATAATTATATAATTATAATTTTATTATATATAGGAAACAAAACCGATTTTATATATAACTATCGACGGCTTCGCCCGCTTGAACTATTTCTTTACTAATCTGAATTACTAAGTTCTAATAACATTATCAATTCAATTAAACATTTATTTTCTAGCCTTTTTTATTTGTAGGCTGATATTTTTTTTTAAATTGGTTAATAAATAAACAGGTTTGCACAAATAAAACTGCATTTAAATAAAAAAATAAATGGTTTCGTGCGTGGCGTCGCGTCTTTCACGTAGAGACAGTGATCAGTTAGAATTTTATTTTAGTCCTTTTTTACTTTTTCTCCTTTTTCTTAAAAAACAAAAAAATATGGGTATATGCGATGAACACAAAAAATAAACTATAAAACTAAAAAATATAAAATTCAAATATTGTGAATTTTACAAGTTTTCAAAATACACACGAGAACAAGTTCTTCAGTAATACTAACGAAACTAAGGTACTAGTTAAATATATATTATTCTTCAGCTGTAAGTTGTATGCCGCACACAGCAGGGTAGGCAGAAAAGCCTACTGTTAAGACATCCATTTTCTGCTAAATTTTGGAGGCATTGTCTGTTGGCTTTCGGAACTCAACGCCATGCTTTGCCTCGACACCATAGCGAAGAAAGAAAACTATAAATTTAAATAAATATTTCATTTTCCCGAGTGAGAATCGAACCCACAACCACTCGTGTTTACAGTCACAGACTTGTGCTCCTGCGCTTTGCCCTCAATATATATTATTCTACAATCTTAATTAGTATTAAATACAATTGTTGTTTAAAATAAATTTATGTATATTTATATAGTACAGAAATAAATAAAATTAAATCATATCAAATTTTATTACTTAAGTTATATAGTTAGAGCTAATATTATAAATGCAAAAATCTCTCTTCTGATTTACTTTCAAATTTGCTATATACCGTTTTAACACAAAGAGAAAAAGACGCCACGAGGCACAATTAGCATTTGAACAACAAAACACGGTGTTAAGTACCGCCATCCATACTTTGATGTTACGTAGAAACTTTGTGTACAAAAATGGTAAATTTTTGTATTTTTACCACCTACTTAGCCAGAAAATGAATATAGTATTTCATTCCACCGAGTGGATATCGAACGCCACACCGTTGTGCTACGACGGCCTCCAATAAACGACAAAACTATACAGCCTAAATTCTGTAACTATAAAAAATAATTACAGAACGAATAGTCCCTTCTATTTTTCAATTGTTTAGGAGAAATCAGTCTTTTGAAGATGATTTATCTAGTTTTGGAGATTTATAAATGCGTCTCTTCTTCATCAGATGCGAGTGAAGGGTAGGCCAGGTCGAGATGACGTAATCTGGTGGAGAGGAAGTCTTCAGCTTGGATTTCCATTTTGGCGTCGAAATGTGATCGCCAGCCGCCTGCTTCACCTGTTGTTATAAAATATGTATTTTTTATGTTAATAAAGAAAGCAAATTCGAAAGTTATAGATTTAGAAAAAAAAGTTCGAAGGTAACAATCATAAAAAAATACAGTCGTATTGATAACCTCCTTTCTTACAGAAGTCGGTTAATAAACTCAAAGGATTTTAAAAATAAAACCAGTAGTGACGCAGGGCCACAAGACTATGGCTGTAAGACATGACTGTTTGTGGGTTCGATTCTCACTCGAGGAAATGAGGAAATTAGCCACACTCCAATATTAGATGCTTAGGTCCCCTCTGTCCACCTGCACATAGCAGAGTGAACAGAGGGAACCTAAGCATCTAATATTAAGGCATTCTGCTCCCCGGATTCCTGCGCCACTCTGACATTTGTAATATTAAAAAAATATTAAAGCAATCTCATTACAGAGCATCTTTTTAAAAACGCCTTTATAAAAAAACTACTTCTATTAACCACAAACCTTTTCTTATAAATTGTATTTCGCCGTTTTCGCTGTTGGTATTATTGACTGTTTTGTTTTTTCTAAGGCTATCGAAGCTGAGATGGCCAGCGAGGGCGCTGATTTGATCATCCGAATAATCTCTGTTTAGGAACTTGCATACACCGCGGATCATTTTTGGTAAATCCTGTAAAATAGATAATATTTTTGTTAGTTTCACGTTGCATCCCGCTCATAGCAGGGTAGACAGAGGGAACCTGGTTTTAAGACACTCCATTCTCCGCTCTCCGCCGGATTCTGGAGGCATGGCGTGTTGAGTGGCGGAATTCAACGCCGCGTTTTTACCTGCAGCGGGTTACTTTGAAACAATTAACGTGATAATCATTTTTAAATTATTTTTGTTTTGTTTAATCTTTCGTGTTTATTTGAACGTTCAACGAAACTCTTCAATTTTATAATTTTTTTTCAGTATAGATAAATTGATTTACATATAAAAAAATAACCAACTTTTATCATGTCTTCGTAGAAAATAAAATGGAGATTCTCATTGTGTCGTAACTTCCATGCTTCATTTGTATGTTCAACTATTGGAGTCCAGGGTACTGAAAATATTTATGTTAACTAAAAAAAAGTTTCATATAATTTATTAAATACATAATTAAAAGTAAGGGAATAAATAATCTCATTATAAAGAGAGAGGCCGTAGGTGGAGCATGGGCACAAATTTAGACTTTAATGAGACAGGTTGTGGTTTCAACTCCCATTTGAGGAAATGAAATATGTAATATTTCCATTTTCTCCGCGCTGGTATTAAGGCAAAGCGTAGCGTTAAGTTCCGCCCCTCAACACGGATGCCTCCAGATTCGGCTGTCTTAACACTAGGATCTCTCTGCCTACTCTGCCGTGTGCGGGATACAGTGTGACGCGAAAAAAATAGTGCACTAGACGTTTTCCGTATTTTAATTTGGATCTTATGACGTAAAAAGGAAAATCTAACTTTCCAGATCCTACAGGAATTTCCCAATCTACTTATATGCCAAATTTCAACTTTCTAAATCCAGTATATTCTTCACTCAGTAACGAAAAAAAAAACAGATTAAATTCTATACAAAAGCATGTGTAAATCAAAATTGTTAACATTCTATAATATGCAAAAACTTACACAAATCTCTTCGAAAAGCATCCCAAAAGTTATTGAAAGTCGCTCTCATGAGTGTCTTCGTGACCATTTTATGCAAATAATAATATGAAACAGCAACATCTCTAGGATCTCTTGCGACGTAGATGACTTTAGCCGTAGTCAAAAGAGTTGGAGGTAAAAGGGAAAGAGGTAAATGTGTCTTTATGAATCGAGGAGATGGTGCCTCCTCTATTTTCTTCCAGCTCGGCACCCTCGCCGCGTGGTTCAGGCCTTGGAAGTAGCCGAGGTTCATGAAGTTACTTTTGATCAAATCAAATGCTATCTCCGGTATCTTTGATGTTAGTCTGTAATTAATTAAATGATAATGATAGCTAAATGTCATTAATACCTGCTGAATATTTTATGTCACTCAGAGCCAGTTTCACCACTGGCTGATAACGTTCAGAACAGCCTTATCTGCCAGACTAGCCATAATCTTTGGTTTCGCAGGTCTCGAATAGCTATATCTAATAGATACACATTTGATACATGCATTTCATTTTTATATACTTATTTATAATTTCAAAATGCAACAAATTGTATGAGTTGTTACCTGTTGTTATCGTTCATTAATGAGAAAATTATTCTTTAAAATATAAGGAACAGTTATTTTATATTTACATGTCTGTGAGATAGCATTAATTATAAGATTACTATTAAATTTTATTCGTAACCGGTGAAACTGGCCCTGAATATCGTAGAATGCGTCATACATACTAGAGTCGTATATAGTAATGAGACCGTCATGGCGCAGTGTCACAGCATCTGATTGCGAGATTAAATCCACATACATTGCATCACGGCGATGGATGTATGTTCGATCCCCAAGAATAATTAAAGATTTATACTTATTTAGAAAACGTATAAAAAAATTTACGTAGCGGGACTCGAACCCGCGCCTCCTGGAAACCGACCAGGCGCTCTGACCACTAAGCCATACGTTCTCATCAAGCTACGTCGAAACTTTTATACTCTTGTTACAACTTAGGGTTAGGGTAGGCAGAAGTAATTTGGGAACCAAGGGTTCAGACTCTCCGTTCTTGGAAGAAAGTGGCGAACGGAGTCTTTAGGACAATTTTTGAGACTACCAGAGGGTGGAAATAAAATTATTAAGTATTTCATTCCCTCGAATGGGAATCGAACCCATAATAGTTGCGTTTACAGAACCCTTGTGCCTGCAATGATTATATTTAATTTATTTCCATTTACTGGTATAACACTTAAACTTAAGAAGTATCGCAATAATAACTTCATGCATAAAAATATTTGTTTTATAAAGCAATCCAGAAATTTAAAACGTACGAGAATACATAATTTTTCAATTTGTGAAGAAGATATCAAAATAAGGTAACCTATTTCTTATTTCTCTTTCTCCAAAACATATAATAATATCCACTTACTCTAACATAGGGAAACGATCAAAAAGAGGTTTTTCCTTGGCAGCTTTGTAGTCTAATTCATTTTCTACGAGCCACACCATTTCTTGGGTCCATGTTGTGCCTGGGAATTATTGATAGTAATTCATATGTATTTAAAATAATTTTATTCATATAAAATAAAAAAATAAGGCTATTTTCATCTATAAAATTGTTGCGCACAAAGTGTGTAAGCGCGACAGATTGTGGGTTCGATTTTCACTACTAGAGAAGATGAAATATTTAATATTTTCAATTTTCTGCTCTGGTAGACAAAAATAAAAATAAAATTGGCAATATATGCTCAATATTTCAAATATCCAGAAAATAGCAAATGGAATACTTTGAGTTAAATTATCTATACCTAAAATACTAAACGCATACGTGAAGGTAAAAAAAAAAACAAAATATATAGGAAGCCGTCACGGCGCAACGGCACAGCATCTGGCTATAAAGGCGACGGTCGTGGGTTCGATTACAATTCAGGAAAATCTTTTTTTTTATTTTCTCGCTATCGCAACAAAGTGCAACGTTGAATTTCGCCATCAACACGCGAAAACTAGAATGACTCGAAAATAGAGCTAAAAATCGGAAACACGCATACATTTAATATTCTCTTTGCGGGATACAGCGTGATACTAAAAAAATATAATATTTATTATTTAGTTATTACTACTACTACTGAAAAATATTTTTTATTAATTTTAACCAAAAATTCCACGATCGATACCAATTGATAACATTTTTGATACAAATAATGGAGTGTTATCTTTTATCAGATAGCTTTAGACACTTGACCATATATTTTGGATAAACGCTAAAATCAAATGACATTATATTTTGTGCTGTTTTATTTTAAAAAAATAATTATGAGGCCGTCGTGGCGCAGAGCCACCGTAACACGACGGTTGTGCGTTCGATCTCCATTCGAGGAAATTAATTATTATTTATTAATATTTTCATTTCTTCGCCCTGACGCCAAGGCAAATGCCCAGCGTTGAGATTTGCCACTCAACACGTAATGCCTCGTAAAATTCTGCGAAAAGTTGAGAACGGAGTGTCTTAACACGAGGTTCCCACTGCCTACCCAGCTGTGTGCGGGATACAGTGTGAAGCTGATTTTATTATTTTTTTTTTTATTTGCAAAGTTTATTCTAACCAATGAGTGAGCAAACTATAATACGCATAGGATTTTGTAAACAAAATTATTTATTACTAAATTAGTAATATTTTTTTTTCTAAATTATCGTCACGAATAAATATTAAGGCCATATGAGGCCGTCGTGGGAAAGCGGCTGCGACACAGATTCTGATTTTAAACGCGACGGTTGTGAATTCGATTCCTTAATTCTTCTTGAAATTTCGTTTAAGGTGACGTAAGAAGATAAAGCGAAGCGTTAAGTTTCGCCATCCAACGCGTATTGACAATGTACTCATCCTAATTTGAAAATTAAATTTAAATTAATTTTACATAAGAAATGAACTTTGAACTTTTAAAAAATCGTCATTTACACACTTGTCTACATTTTATCTCTATTACTATAAATAAATAGGTATAGGAAGATAATTTCTAATTAAATTAATGTTTTGTAATATATTATAGATAATCTAGATATTAGGGACAGGACTTATCAATATTGCAATTTAGTTTCTGTGATAATATTTTTTAGATTTTTTTCTATTGGGTAAATGTTAAAAATTTTTAAGAAATGTGTATTTTATAATTGTTTTTTTTTTCAATTTTACGTCAGCTCGCATATTGGAACGTGGAAAGAGAGAAAATCGAGACACTGTCTTCCGGTTTCCGTTGTATGTTCAGTAACGAAACTCAACGCCACATTTTATTACACCAGAACAAATAAGTGAAAATACTTTGACAGGAATTGACAGGAGAATTCTATTTTTACTTGTTATAAGATTGTATCAAATTATTATTGGGCTTGTTTTTAGGATTCCGTACCTTTTAAGAGAAAAAGGAATTATAAGATTACTTTGCTGTCCGTCTGTCTGTCAAGAATAAAGAGTTGAAATTTAAACCAACGGCCCCATGATTTCCTTAAAAATGTATTCCTACGTTTACTGAATAAAACATATAACAAAAAACGTTTATTTCGACAGTATAAAAGCAATCAAAATTAATAAGGTACTAATAGTTGGTCTAAATTTTGACATTTGGCAGCTAGCATTTACAGGTAGCACTAGTTCAAGAAAAAATCTGAAAACTATACATTTGTGGTTAAATCCTAAAAAATAATAGCCTTAAAAGGGGGCAGAATATGATATTAAAGCCGCTAGTTCAAGTGAGGTATCAGATGAAAGAAGAAAGAAAGGGCTCTGGCTATTAAGCTAAGTTTGAATTTCGGAAAAAGTTCGAGACCTCCAATTTTTACGAAACCCTCGGTGGGAGAGCTCGTCTCGCGCTTATCCGGATTTTGATCTTTATTTTAGTTTTATGCAGTCAGAGTTTTTATTTTTAGTAATTAAATTATATTACGTTTTTAAGAAAATTATGAATATATGCTACACGTTTGTAATTATTGCAGAAAGCAAGAAAATTGTAAAACTAAATTTTTTCATGAATTTCATACACGAAAGAAATTAAATAACATTTTATAAATCTATTTACTTTAAAATTTCTTAAATACCTACTATATCTAACTTGTATAAAATTCTGAAAAGACCATATCCTATTACTCTAAAACAGGGGTTCCCAACCTTTTCTTGATCAAGGACCACTTTTATATCATTACTGGTAGCAGGGACCACTATGCATGTAGGTATAATAAAAATTATCTGTGATAATTAAACAGAATCTTCCCCCCACCATCCCCAGTCATAAAATTAAAATCGTTCGCGGACCACATTTAGGCTTCTACGGACCACTGGTGGTCCGCGGACCACTGGTTGGGAACCACTGCTCTAAAACCATAAAGACCTTATTATTGTATGTATATAATTGGGGTAAACCTACTAGGCATTATTACCTTGGGCATTACCTTGTATTTTAATGTGTATGTTTGTCAAGCTCACCTGATCTCGGAAACGTGATAACCCATATGTCGTCTGGCCGCACCTGCATATTGTAAATCGCCTCTGCGTGCTTCCTGAAGGCGCCCGGCATCACGTACTGTTTCTTCCCACATTTCACGAACGACCTTGTGTAACCTAACATATAATTTTGAATATAACTATAAAAATATATTAATAATAAAATAATGTTAATAATAAAAAAGTTGAAACCAGTCGTGGCGAAGTGGCGACGTGTGATTGTAAACGTAACTGGTTGTGGATTCGATCCCCACTCGAGGAAATGAAATATTTATTTAAATCTATATTTTCAATTATTCGCTCTGGTGTCGAGACAAAGGGCGGCGTCGAATTTCGCCACTTAACACGCAACGTCTCCATAATTCGCCGGGAAATGTGTAAAGGTGTATCCTAAAACTAGGTTCCCTCTGCCTATCCTGCTGTGTACGGGATACACCGTGAACGTACAATATATATATATATATATATCTTTTGCTTTCTTTGTAGACAATATAACTTTGACACGTCTAGCGAACCACAAAAACTTAATATCCACAGAGACGACCGTAGTAATAAAAAAATAAAACAGTCTTTTCATATTTTTTCACTATGGATAGAACGGCCATCGCTCATTATTTTGACGTTTCCCATTTCCGCCGCTTCATTAATCCAGGCTTGACATACAACATTATCAACAAATGGTACCTACTCAAATAAAAACAAAATTTTCGTTTTGTTTTATGTACTCTATATTTTTGGCTATATCATTTATATCATATATATAAATATATATATTTGAGGCCAGTCGTGGCGCAGCGGTATGAAGTGTGACTGTAAAACCGAATTGTGGGTTCGATCCCCACTCGAGGTGATGAAATATTTACTTAAATTTATATTTCAATTTCTTCGCTCTATTGTCGAGATTAAGCGGGGCGTTGAGTTCTGCCACTCAACACGCAATGCCTCCAGAATACGGCAGAAAATGGGGAACGGAATGTCTTAAGACTAGTTTCCCTCTGCCTACCCTGCTGTGTGCGGGATACAGCGTGAAGTAAAATATATATATATATATTTGCTTGCACAATTAATTTAATCTATTATTCAAAATGTAAGTTACACTTAAAATTAAAACAATAATTTAAAAATGTTGTAACGCAGGTAATTAAAATAAAATAAACTTTTTTTCTAAACTCTGTCGGAGAGCCGACGGCCGTTGGGGCAGACGGGTCTTAGAGTGGAGACCCCGTACAAAACGTCCGGTGGGACGACCCCCTGCTAGATGGACCGACGACCTAAAGAGGATAGCAGGAAGCGGATGGATTCGAAGAGCTGAAGATCGAGTGTGGTGGCGAGAATTGGGAAAGGCCTATGTCCAACAGTGGATGATTGACGGCTGTCGATGATGATGATGATGATGAAACTTTTTTTAATTTTTTTATATCTATTGTGTATATAACAAACCGTCGGATGTGGCAAGAATGTACACACAGCTTAAATAAACATTTTTCATTTGAATTCATCTACTTTAAATAAACACATATTTTTTAAATACAAACTAAATTACAACCAATATCAACAACTTTTTTTCTTTAATTTGTACTATATAAACAACTTGCAGCACTTGCACTAGTACTCGTACTTACATCAATTCAAGGCAAAGAGTTAAAGCTAAGTTTTTAACTTTATTTATTTATTTCTTTAATTAACTTTTTTATAAATTTACTGTGAATAATAAATGTGTTAAATATTATTTATTATTAACTTTATTGTAAATTAAAATTGTGTAATTTAAGAACATTTTTAACATTACAAACCTTTTTGGTTTTTGGATGTTATATTTAGATGTTATTCTTGTTTTAATTTTTAAATGGTAATAAATTGGAAATAGAGCTACGGTCGAAAGACAGTTCAGCTAAAGAGTCTTGGCCAATAACCCAACAGTTGCTTCAAAATTAAAGTTGTTTTTCTTTCAGCAGGATAGGAAGATTGAGCCTAGATTAAGACACTCCCCACCCCTCACTCTCCACATAATTCTAGAATTAAGACGAAACGTGCTGAAAGGCGTAACACAACGCCGCTTTATTATCCAATACAACGCTGGATTAAATGGAATTCTCCAATAGTCTTCAATATTCACAATTTATTTAAACTTAATTACACTTAATAAAGTGAACTGCAAATGAGTATTACGAATATGGATTTTAATTTAAATTTACAAATGAAGATAACGACTTGCATAATGGGTTCCATATACGTTTTTAATTGTAATGAACTATTTTTAATGAATTCAATCTGCAACAGCTTTAGCTGAATGGGCTTTTACGAGACAATATTTACGTACGTACGTTTGTATACGATTGTTTATTTTAAGTATATGAAAATTAGCTTCACGCACGCAGCGGGATAGGCAGAGGGATCCTAGTGTTATTCCACACTTAGTAGAGAAAAATACGTCTTAGTAAACATATAAAAAAAATTACGTAGCTATAGAATTATCATTTGACGAGAGAGAATGATGTTTATTAAATATTTTAAAGTATTATTCCACACTCAAAACGTCCACGTCGAAGCATATAAACATTTCGATGAGAACGTATGGCTTAGTTGGTCAGAGTGCTTAGACGATTTCCAAGAGGCGCGGGTTCAAATATCGCGACGTTCATATTTTTATATGTTTTCTAAAAAGTAATGTAAATTTAAATAAATGTTTCATTTCCTCGAGGGGGAATCGAACTCACAACAGTCACGTTCACAGTTATACACTTGTACTCCTGCGACATGATTGTATATTAATAATTGGATTTTATACGTCTAAAAATTTTAATATATTGTTAAAAAACCTAAAAACCTCCCTTTCCTATACCATGTGCTATATAATGTGCTAGGAGCTATAAATTATATGAGCCTAAACGAGTGGTTTACTAGTAGCCTCTAAAGAGTTCCACTATTGAAGTCCTGACTTCATCATCAGACCAGCTAGATGTTACCATGTTATTAAGTTAAGATTCATGACGATGCAATTACATGTGAACAAAATCAATTTTTATATTTTAGTTCATATTTACAATCGATGTAATAAAAGGAGGGTAAAAAAACAAAAACGATAAGTAAGGATTCAATTTTAACACAAAATATTTCTTTTCAGATAAGATAGAAAGCGTGGCATTGGGTTCCGCCACTTGACACGCCTAGACTTGACATGCCATGAAACTGAAAAAAGTGACGTTAAAGACATAACGACTGATTATCTTTGTGCCAGGGAGTCAAGTATGGTAGGTAACCTTTTTTAAAAACTTAAATACCTTTCTAAAAGTTATTACATATTTTTTAAAAATTCGACGATATGTGATAAAAACATATTATATCTATCTCACTAACTAATCTTAGTTTTTAACTTTATCTGCGATTCCAACGGCCCAGTATGGTTGTATACTTTATCGTTGACGTCAATGCCAAAAACAGGTAACAAAACAAATATAGATAATATAACCAATATAAACGAAACTGTTATCTTTTTAAATCACCTTCACGCTGTATCCCGCACACAGCAGGGTAGGCAGAGACTCTGTTCTCCACTTTCTGCCAAATTCTGGAGGCATTGCGTGTTAAGTGACAAAACTCAACGCCGCGCTTTGCCTCGACACCAGAAATGCAAATATAAATTTAAATAAATATTTCAACTCCTAGAGTGGGGATCCAACCCACAACCAGTCGGTTTAACAGTAACACTTTGTGCTCCTGCTTGTTTTTTAGGTTCATGCTGTATCCTGCATGCAGTAGAGTAGGAGAGACTTAATTTCAAAATACTCCGTTCGAAAAATTAAAAGGTGATTGAAAAAAAATTAAAAAAATTAAAAAATGTTTTTTTCAAATCAAAACTATCAAAGGGAAACCGTCGCATACGCCTTCGAAATTCAAAGTTGATTAACCTTTAGTAGTATTTTTGTAGTACGTTTACATTATTGGTATCTATGAGTAATTGCGTCACACGAAGTACAGGTATGGACAAACATCGTGAAATGAAAAAAAAATCCTACGTCTAAGCTGTTGAGGTATCTTTATTAATTTCTTTAGGTATGGGTTTAAAATATTTTACCCTATATGCTATTTTCGTAAAAGGAGCGCTGACACTTCCACTCTGTATACTGTTGTAAAAATAAAAAGATAATATCTTAGTTCCGTGTTCTTTTTGGCTGCCTAGCGTGGCGGGATATATGTAAAGTAAAAAAAAAACATAAAATCAAAAAAAAAAGATCGTTTAACCATTTAGCAAAGAATTTTAAGTCAATCTTTCGAATTTTCTAGCACTGCACTGTAACGATTACACTATTGTAAATACGAGTATAGTCGTTATCTTTTGTGTCGTGAGTGGGTAATTTCTTATTTATCGATTTGTGATAGATATCCAAATAAAGATATTATCTGAATCTATCTGTAATCTAAAATCTTTTTAAGTCCACGCTGTATCATGCACATAACAAGTTCAGGCAGAAGGAACTTGAAAACCTAGTTAAGGCACTTCCGTTCTCCACTTTCAGCCACTGGAGAAAACAAAATATTTAATATTTTTATTTTTTCGCTCTGGTAACGAGGCAAAGCGCGGCGTTGAGTTCCGCCACTCAAAAATCCTTAAGAATTTGTCAGAATATGAAAAACTGAAGTATCTAATTGGAGATTCTTAACACTAGGTGACTTGTGCCTATCCTGCTATCTGCGGGATACAGCGTGAAACAATAGCCCTATGCGATTCCCAAAATAATGAACTGCAGAATCATATTAAATTCACATCACTCAATTACGGTTAGTTCGTATTACGTTCATTGTTATGATATTGGTTCTAATTGATGTTATACAATATTGCCGGCTAATTGGAATCAGGTTGTCCGAAACTGTAGTATAAATTATGATTAATGATTACAATATAAAATTTGATTTTAATGATGACTTATATGAAATAAGAAATAAAAGAAGCCCAATTGTGGCAGGGTACAAAGTACGATTGTAAACTTGATAGGTTGTTGGTTCGATTCCCACTCGAGTAAATTTAATATTTTCATTTTCTTCGCTACGGTGTTGAGGCGCAACGTTGCGTTCCGCGACTCCACTTACAATGCTTCCAGAATTTGGCAGAAAATGGGAAACGGTTAACGGTTAACACCTGAACACTAGGTTCCCTCTGCGTACCCCGTTGTGTGCGGGATACAACGTAGCCCTCAGTAGCAACGGAGGCTCGTCTGGCGCAAAATTTTTAGGTAGGTAAAATTTTAAGGTTGTAGATTCGATCCTCGTTTGTGGGAATAAATTATATTCATATTCCAGCTCTCAGAGATAAAGTGCGGCGTTAAGTGCAGAAACTTACAAACACAAACAAATTTTGTGCTATTAATTATTTATCACAAAATATACATGCATTTTTTTTGTGTATGAGGAACGGAGTATCTTAATGAGGAACCGAGCGTCTCTTACTTAACATTAAGTTCCCTCTGCCTCACCCCACACCATCCCCCCTGTAATCTTTTTTTAATTTACAAGTAATTTTTTGTTGTAAATAAAAAAAGGTTTTTTTATTCTATGTAAGGATAATTCATAAAATTATTTTTCATTTTGTGAAATTTGGACGCGTAGTATCTACGTATTTTGTTTACGTCACTTTTGTTTTGATTAAATTTGTAGCGGCTACAAGCGTACTCGAGAGCAAATTTTATATGAAGGTCTACTCACTTAAATGCCATTTAATCATCTAAAACTGAAAATATTGCGCAAAAAATATTATAAGGCCGTCGTGGCAGTGGTTCAGCGTGTGGTTGTAAGCGTGACGGTTGTGGGTTCGATTGCCATTCTCCGAAATAATTTATTTTTATGGGAAGTATCTTTAGTAGAATCGGAAGATATGAAATATGAAGTGGAAAGGCTTACTGCTCCCGTACACTGAGTTATCGATAACGGTACACAATGCAGTTTTGGTACCGATGCTGTTATACAGCAGAGAAACGTGGGTATTTCAGAAAAAGAACGAAAGAAAGATGAATGCTGCTACAGCTGGCTTGGGCACGCATACATATTATTATAAAGTTGAAAAATCAGGTCTACTTTGGAAATTACCAACTTTACAAATTAAATTGCATAATTGAATCACATGATGCATGTTGAGAAGCTCAGAGCTGGGACTTGGGACAACCCAAGTGTACGCTCTTCTACTATCCTATTTATCTAAAAGTAACTAATCCAAAAATACAGTCAAAAACATCAGAAAAAATTAAGTTATGAATACGTTACTTAAAATCGTGATAATAAATGATAAACTTTTATGATTCATTGTTAAATGCCTTAAACAATTTCTTTAGATATGACGTTGTGTTTATTAATTAATACAATTAGGTGCATTTATATTGATATGAAAGTTCGACTGCACTCATTTAGGACAAGAAGTACGTACTGTAATAATAAACAAGGCTTTTTATCAATCAAAAACAATCGGTACATTTAAACTGCGTCTTATAAAAATAATAGGTAATTATGAATTAGTTTCGCATTTTTTTTGTTGACGTTACACTCTGTATGGAAGGTAGGCGGAAAGAACATGGTGTCAGTTTTCGACTTTCTGTATGAATTCTGAAGTTAGTGTGTTGAGTAGCAAAACTCAATGCCGTACTTTGTTCTACGACCTTCTGTGAATGGAAATTCTAACCCCCAACCATCACGTTTACAGTCAAGTCCTTTTCCATTGCACTGAGCTTCACTTCAATTTGGTAGATATTCCTTACCAATTTTTTAAAATATTTTTATAGTGTTATTTCACACATAATATTGCCCAAAGGATACATACAATTAATCAGCTTCACGCTTAATCCCGCACACGGCAGGGTAGGCAGAGGGAACCTAGTGTTAAAACACAGCGTTCCCCACTTTCCGTTGAGTTCTGGAGACATTGTGTGTTGAGTGGCGGAACTCAACGCCGCGCTTTGCCTCGACACCAGGGCGAAGAAATGAAAATATAAATGTAAGTAAATATTTTATCTCCTCGAGTGGGGATCGAACCCACAACCAGTCGATTTTACAGTCACACTCTGTGCCCCTGCGCCACGACTGACTTGTTAATAAAATAAGTATAACGCACACTATCATATGTGCGACATACACGTTGCTATGGCAACGTGTTGTTTACGGGTTAATTGGTTCTCTAGTATGGTGAAGTGGCTGGAACTTTTAATTAAATTTCTTATATGTACTCAATATTTTTTTTTCACTTTAAATTTAATTATATACTTTACAAATTTCTTTTTTAATGTATTTTACATATCAATAATTAATGAAAAAAAAAAGAGTTTGTTTTTTTTAACTTATCGTTGCGTCTCGAGTGGCGGAACTCAACGCCGCGCTGTGTAAAAAAAATCTCATATCCGTAATAATCTCAAGAAATATGTAAATTTATTGTCCATCTTATAAAAAAAACTACTTTAACTTTGCACTAAACAATAACAATAACGATACATCCATAAACATTTTAATACTAGATATATATTTTATCTTTCAATTAAATTATAAATCAAATAAAGATCTAATCTAAATTATATATTTAAATAAAAACCTCAATTTCCCCGTACGTTCGCACCGATAATGCTCTTAGGTACACTATCTATAAAGATAACTATTATTATATAAGATAGAATTGGTATTTTTCGTATATCTTTATGGCACAATATAAATAATAAGACAGGGTCGATGTAAAATTTTGTACTGAAATAATTGATATAAAACCATAATTTCAGTTTTATCAATCTGAATTTTATGATATACTAGTGGACGCACGCAGCTTCGCCCGCTTATTTGCACCCTTAGGGGTGAATTCTAAAAAAACAACGATATTTTGCACAGTTTGAATTAATTTTTTTATAAAAATCTGTGGCAATTTTAAGACTTTTCCATATAAACATTCAACTCCTCACACGACACGATAAAAGCTTTAGATTACTTTTTTTAAACACAGAGAGACGGCAATTTTGTTTTTTTTTTATTTTCACGCTGTATTTCACATATAGCAGCGTAGGTAGAAAGAACCTAGTGTTAATACATTCCGTTAAAACTTTCCTTCCAATTTTCGAGACACTACGCCATGTTTTGCTTTTTTGCCAATGCGAGGACATGAACATATTTCATTCCCACAATTGAGAATCGAACCCACAACCGTCGCGCCACGACGGTTTATATCATTCTCTATTTTCCTCCTTTCACCTACATCAAAGACATTGTGTGTTTATTGAAATAATTTAGCAGATTTCAATGCTGCGAATATTAAAAAAAATACTGAAAATCGGCCAGAAACTCCTCACACTAGGTTCGCAGGTTCCCTCTGCGTACCTCTGCTACATGCGGGATACAGCGTGAAGCTACCATCAAGCTACTACTGTTGTTCAATTAATAGTCTTTTTATTTTTTTTTACACTACGTAAGAATACTATTAAAATTGAACAATAGTAGTAGTTTCATAGTAGCTTCACGCTGTATACAGAGTGAAAGTGTCAGCGCTCCTTTTACGAGAACAGCATATAGGGTAAAATATTTGAAACTCATATCTAAAGAAATTAATCAAGATACCTCAACAGTTTAGACGTCGGATTTTTTTTCATTTCACGTTGTTTATCCATACCTGTATTTCGTGTGACGCGGTTACGCAAAGATACCAATAACGTAAACACAACTACTACAAAAATAACAACTTTGAACTTTGCCGCCAATACCTCGACTCGATTTTGTAAGGCGTATTTGGCGTTATCGCTTTGATATGTTTGTGTCTGCGTGCATCGTTCTGGACAAATGGCGTTTTATTTTACAATGATAATTTAATTATTTATTTTGAAATTAAAAAAAATCACTTTTTCATTTTCAGGGTTTTTTTTATTGGCTTTTACACACAGATTTATTTTAGATTTATTGACAGAGTTGTTAAGACTGTGGTTTTATTTAAAGTGGTGCTGACAAAAACACACTTGTATATTCAATTTTAATAATATTTTTTTCCAATGAGGCCGTTCAAGTACTACGTAAGCAGTTTTTTTGCAATTATTGACA
>JAATLQ010026606.1:0-19678 GCA_013421005.1 Heliconius erato x Heliconius himera | reverse complement strand
TATAAAGTTAATTTTCTTTAAGATCACATAGCGTCTGCATCCTTTGTCTGCATACATTCTCTTTCACCAGCAGTAAACAAACAGGTCTTCAATCAACGCTGTGTGTTTCGAAGTAACATAATATAGCTGTTTTGCATTACAACAAAACAGTTATTATGTGTATGAAGAAACACACAGCGTTGCAGCAAGGTTCTTGCTGGTGAGTTATGAAGACTTCTATGAGTGACAGATGACAGCACATCGCCACAGACAATAGATGACGTACGTCACTGGAGAAGTGAAAGAGGAAAGTATTTCGAAGATTATTTGGTAAGTCAACCATTTATATATGCAAATAGGCGAAATTAAGAGACTGCTTCTTCAATCAACGCTGTGTGTTTCTTCATACACATAATAACTGTTTTGTTGTAATGCAAAACAGCTATATTATATTTTGTAACATATGCATGGCATAAGGACAAATCCAATGAAGTCATCAAAATTAATTAGAAAGGAACAAAACAACAGACATACATACATATGCGCATAACTCTTCTTTTAGACATGGGGTTAAAGAAAATAAAATAAAAAAATCTATAAAAATATGTTTTATGATTATTAAATTTTTATTATTTTTTACCGTCTCCCGCAAGCAGCAGGGTGGACCAAATAAAGGTATTTTAGAAAAGAAACTATTTTAAACTTTTTGCTTAATTTTCAAAACATTGCTCATTAAAGAACGGAACTTAACGCCGCGTTCTATGTTATAAAAATGAAGAAATATAAAAAAAGACCTCTATAATCATTACCACAATAAGAGATCTTAAACATGACCACAACACCCTATGACAGCCTTAACATTTTTCTTATTTTTTTTATGTTTCAAAAAATTTTAAATGTCCATGTTATTGTAGACTTCCGGCAACATATTATTGAATACATAGATCTAGTTTAAAAATACCTGTTTATAATGTGAATTTTAATTCGTTTGTATGGTTCGAGTTGTGTTTTTGTCATTTTTATGTGTATTTACTATATCACAAAAATGTTATTTTTTATTCGTATATTATTACAAAATATATAAATTTAAATTAGTCTAACTTAGTTTGAATTATAATACGACATTTACTAAATATATGCTTATATTATTATTTTATTATTATATAAATATTTTAATATAAAAAAATCCTATTTAACATTCCTTAGAAAAATAAAATATAAGGTTTAAAAAAAACATATTTTTCTATGTGAATGTTTACTAGTACCTCGAACAGCTTACTAGAAACCTCTGAAGAGTTCCGATATTCAGGTTATGACCCCATCATCATGTTATGTTATATTTAGTTACAACTCGACCTAATAAAGGCGTGTTAAAAATAGACGTAAAAAATCTTTCTTTATTTGATTCCAATACAAGATAATAAATTATTTCCATCTCTCCGCTTCAGCACGACAGAAAAAAACAAAACGCTCTTCACTAAACATAGAAAACACAGTGTCTTGGCACTGGGTTCTATCTATTTACCTCTATATGCAAGAAAAAACATAAAGCTAAAAAAAAATTAAGTATTGATCTTTCCGTTCTCTCCTTCTATTTTTTATATAAGAAAAATCTCCTTTTATAAGCTCATATTTTTAACATTGCTTTCTACGAAATAGCTTATAGCCAAAATATTATTATGTAAATTTATGCGAGTGACATAACACTCAAAAACTGTTTACCTATAGACACTGCACGCAACGAAACACACGTGGCCATGTAACAATTTGAATACGTTGACCCCATCTTTAGTTACTAATAGTAAAATTATCGTATTATATATAACTATATTTTCTATGAAAGAATTATGGGTTTTTTTCACGCAGTTTCACGTATTTCCCGCATTTACTGTTGGGACACTCCGTTCTCCACTTTCTATTTAATTAGAGATGAGACATTCAGTGTTATGTGTTAGAAACTAACATTACGTCGATACCAGATCGGGATATGAAAATAAGTTTTTTTTTATCAGCTTCACGCTGTATCCCGCACACAGCAGGGTAGGTAGAGGAAATATAGTATTAAGACACTCCGTTCCCAATTTCTGCCGAATTCTGGAGGCATTGCGTGTTGAGCGGCAGAATTTAACGCCGCGCTTTGCCTCGACACCAGAGCGAACAAATGAAAATATAAATTTAAATAAATATTTCATCTCCTCGAGTGGAGATCGAACCCACAACCAGTCGGTTTTACAGTCACACTTTGTGCCACTGCGCCACGACTAACTAAAATATGAAAATAAGTAAAATAGAAATAATTATAACACTGGGCAGACTCTGGTTGTTACGAGTAATAAGATGTGTAGAGATTCAAATTCTAAAAAAAAAAATTTCTTTATTCTTCTAACCTGGAAAGAAAAACATTACATTGCATTTTACAACTAAATACGTTATATCTCAAGTATCAAGCGGAAAGTATAAACAGTGTCTTTACAGTTAATAAAGCATGTGAAGCTGTAAAAAAATAAACAAATATTTAGAAATATAACTCTTTTTGACAGAAAATTATTCACAATATATCCTTAATTCGTAAATAGGTAACAAAAACTATTATATTAAAACACAAAAGTCAACAAATAAATGGTCTTTATTTATTAAATGCGTGAGAGTCTTACAAATAGACTGGTTTAGATATATCTTGTCGATCTCGAATGTGTCGTTATAACTAAATCATGAGTAGCTTCACGCTTCTTTATAGCGGGATAAGCAGAGGGATTTTTTGAGCTTCACGCTGTATCCCGCACATAGAAGGGTAGGCAGAGGGAACCTGGAAATGTAGTATTAAAGACAAACGGTTCTAATTAAAACACTTCTGTGCGCCAATTACCACTGTATTCTGTAGGCATTGCGCATCGAGTAGCGGAACTCAACGCCACGCTTTGCCTCTTTACGAGAAATCAAATATTAAATATTTTATTTCCTCGAGTGAGAATTGAACCCACAACTTGTCGCCTTTATAATCACAAGAATGAGACCCTGCGCCACGTCTGGTCTCAGAGGGAAACCTAATGTTGAGAAATTGTTTTTCCATCTTTAAAATGTATTTTTTAGATATTGTGTGTTGCGAAGCGGATCTAAACACCGCGTTATATCTGTCAAAGCAGATTAACGAAAATAATTAATGCATCCGAGTTGAAATTGAACCTAAGACTATCACGTTTACAGTAACACGCTGCCTAAAACTGAAATATTTTGCTTTAATCTAGATATAAAGTCCAAATTAAAAATAGTTTATCACTATTTATAAATGTCATGAAGACGTAAATTTGGAAGAGAATGAAATCTGACCCAGATATTTATTAGTTTAACTAAATAAATTAAAATAATATATTAGTAAGGTTCATTTTAAATAGTCTAATACTGGCCTAATACTTAAAATAAAATTGAAACCTATTTCTTAATAATGATTTTATTTTGGTGTTACCCAATATCTATATACTTATAATAAATCTGTAGAAAAGTCTTTTCTGTACATTGAAAATATTTAAAAAAAAATTAGCCAGGGTGTTAAAGGGTAATTAACAGAATCCATTTCCAACATTTTTGGAATTTTTGTCTGTTTGTCTGTTTATCTGTTTGTCTGTTTGTCTGTTTATGTGAACACGTATCACGTAAAAAGCACACAATAAATTTAAGCAACTTTTATACATAAAAATTACAAATAAATCAAGGTAGGTTTTAGTGTTTATTTCATTGTAATTGCTTCACTCTATCAAAAGATATAAGTATTTAAGTTTTCAAGACGTTAATAATTGATATAGTAAAAAATTGATACAAGTAACGCTATCTATTGACAAGCGGGCAAAGCTGCGAGCAGGCCGCTAGTCTAAAATAAAACAGAGGCCATCGTGGTTTAATTCCCGCTCCGGTGAGACAACATACGGCGTTAAATTCCAGCATTCAACCGACAGTGTCCTGAATTCTCCAAGAAAGTATAGAAGGTACTGTCTTAACACTAGCGTCTAGACAGAACCTATCCCGCTATATGCGGGATACAGCGTGAAGATAAACAAAAGTAACTAAATTAAATCGATATTTCATTAATAGTCTCGAATCGGCTGTACGTAATAAAGGCTAGTACATTACGAAACCAATTGCATACCCTTAATAGGACGGAGTTAGGCAAGTTGTTACTCCATCGTGACTTTTGATGGCGATATGACATAAAATCATTCGTCAAATGGTCGATATTTATTTTAGCACCTATTAGAAGGGGATAAAGTCGAAATTTTAGTGAAAATTTCAAAATTGGCAGTGGCATAGTGGAATGGAAGGTGTTGTAGGTACTAGAAGCCTGTGGGTTCAATTCTTGCTTTATTTATATGAACAATATTTTTATTTTCTAAGATTGATTAGTAAATTTGTGTTTGGTTTTAGGTTCCGTTATGTACCTAATATCTGAAACATTTAAAAATTATGAATATCGTCATATTTTTCAATTCAACACGCAATGCCTTCAGAATTCGATAGAAAGTTAAGAGAGGAGTGTCTTAACACTACGATCTCTCTGCCTACCCTGCTACATACGGGATACAGCGTGAAGCTAAAAAGAAAAGAAAAATAAATTATAATATCCGGTAGTGAGAAATTGGTGTGATAACACTCATCTTTCATCTCCCAATTTTGAGACATTGCACGTTGATTAGCGGAACCCAGAACCGTGATTTGTCTTGCCCAAGAGTTTAGTAAAGAATCTCTATTATTAAATAGACTTAGACATTACATTCAATGGTGTAATTTCAAATCGATGTCAATTATTAAATATGATTTGTAAACAGATCTCGTTACGGTCGACGAGGTTATTGTGGCGTTTGAAACGTGTGTAGCAATATTGCACGTTTAACGCTTTTATGGGTTCTAATCTTTTATAAGTTATTATTCACTACTATATAAAAGAAGAGGCCAGTTGTGAAAGAGGGGCATAAGTGTGACTGTTAACGCGACGGTTGTGGGTTCTACTTCTACTCGAAGAATATTTGAATATTTTAATTTCTTCGCCATTCGCCGCCGTGCGTACTCAACGCCGCGCTTTGTCTCATTATCAGAGCGAGAATAAAAATATTAAGCATTTTACTTCCTCGAGTGAGAATCGAACCCGCAATCTATCACATTTCAAGTCACACGCTAGTGCTCCACCACTGCGCCACGATTTACATTATACAGTGACGAAAAGCAATTATATTACATTTGATTTTCACAAATTTAATCTAATACTTAAAATTTTTAATATATAATATTTCATCCAAAGATTAATATATGTTTGTACTTTAAAAGATATAAGGCAGGAACTGTATAAAGTAGCTTTAATACTCTACGGAGCTTAAGTCGCTCACTTTGTCTTAAGACCCGTTGTGAGATTATATTTACATATTCATAATGTTGGTGTATGGGAATTTATGAAGTCACACTGCTTAGAAGCTAATAAGATATCAAATAAGAAATATATTTTAGCTACTGTGACTCAGTTATTTCAAAATATGTGACTTATTTTATTGTTGTGGATTCGAATTAATTTATGAATTTCATATTTATAATGAATATGGGTGAAGTGTTAGCAAAATTTTTGAAAATAATTATTTATAGCTTAGTGGTGTGGCAGATGGAACCTAGTACGAATTCCGATGCCCATTTTCCGTCCAATTTTCAAGATATTGCGTATGAAGTGGCGGAACACAACGCCGCGGTTTGTCTTGTTAAAATTAAAATAACTCGTTCCCACTCGAGAGCATAGAACCTACAATACAGAACAGTCACGTATAGGCAAACATTAAACCGCTACGCCGCGATGGCATCAATTTGTGTATTTAGTATAAATAATTAACCACTTTCAAAAATTGAGTATACAATAAGTCATTTAGGTATATTTTTTAACTTTCACTAAAAGCACGCAAATATTTATCGTTGTTTGAAAATACTATTTATTTTGGATATCCTACAGAGTAATCTGATCCGATTTGAAGAAGATACTCTATTTTCAATTTAGGGAATCTACTGTTTAATTTATTGAAATGAATCCATACACATATAATAAAGTTGAATAAAGTTGAATAATTTGTTTGGTGAGCGCACTAATCTCAGGAACTACTGGTTGAAATTAAAAAGTATTTTTGTTTTCAATGCAGTCTAAGTTACCTCATTACATATTGACAGTATGTAATGGCCACATAATGACATTTCGTCTATCATGGTGCAGGAACCGTCTGAGTTTAAACGCTATAATTGTAGGTTCGATCCCTTCTGGGATGTATGAAATATTTCTATTTCTTTTATTATTTCGCTCCGGCAAAACAAAGCACGGCGTTGAGTTCCGTCACTCGACAGTTTCTCTCTGCTTTTCTTCTCTTCAGTTTCCTTTGTCTGTCTCAATATGTGGGTAAACACGTGAAGTTTGAAGTTTGTTTTCGGCTTTCTCTTTAAATGGGAGTCAAACTCCCTACTTTGAATAGCAAACCGAAGAACTAGCTTACTGAGTTAATGTATCATGATTTTAAATTATAGTAGAGTAAAATTCATATTTCATATTTTAAAAATTAACTTAAAAGATTTACTAAATAGACTTTAATTAACACTATCTACTTTAAAAATGCTTGGAAGTGACCCACTGACTGACCTGACTGACCACTCCTAATATTTCAAGGACGTTTACTTAACGGTATTAAATTTCTAATTCTGTACATTCTTTTATCTGTATAGTGAACTAGAGGGTGCGCGCGGCTTCGCCCGCTTATTAGGAGTGAATTCTAAAAAAACCACGAAACATGTGTTCAATAAAATATTTTTAACAGTCTGAATTTAATTTTTTATAAAAGTCAGTGGCAATTTAAAGATTTTTCCATATAAACTTTCAATCCCTTATTTGAACCTTTAGGGGGCGAATTCTTAAAAACCATGAAACACGTGTTCAATGAAATATTTTTAAGAGTCTGAATTTCAAATTTTATAAAAATCGGTACAGATTAAATTTTTTTTCCATACAAACTTTCAACCCCTATTTCATCCCTTTAGGGTTAAAATTTTTCAAATTCCCTTCTTAGTGGATGTCCAGAATATGAAAATAAACATCTGCCCAAATTTCACGTTTCTACCATCAGCGGTTAGGGCTCTGCGTGCGTCTTACCTCAGTCAGTCAGCACAAGTCCTTTTATATATATAGATAGTAGGTTAATGTTTATACAAGATAATAGTTACCTATTTTTAGCTTCTTGCTGTATCCCGCTTATAACACGGTAGGCAGAGGCAAACTGAAAATGAATTCTATAGGCATAGAGTGTAGACTGGCGGAACTCAACGCTGCACTTTACCTCGCTACGAGAGTAGAGGAAATGAATTTACCTCTGCGCCATGACATCTGTCACACTATGGAACTTCTACAGTGAGTTTCAAATTAAGCATAAAGTGACTTATCACTAAACTCTCTTTTTTACTCCTTAAAATTCAAGAGACGCGAGAAAAAAAATATGAAAGGATACCTACATCACGTCCAATAACACAAAGTATTACCGACCCTTTTCGTATGTAAAGTGAGGCATAAAAAAACTTATACTTACTTCATATGTCCGTTACGATCCCTTCTTACTTAACGATTGCGATACGATATTTGTATATATATATTTTTTAAAAAACAATAAAATTTGTTTTTAAAAAAATACAAAATTTTGAACGAATAGATATTTCAATATATTATTATAGTGGTAAATTATTAATGTAACAAAAACAGTAACGTTAAAAAAATATAATATACTGTAAAAAATATGATATTTTGTATTTTACATAAAAACTCCTATTAAATCATATGTCTATCAGTGAAAACCTTTTTAATTTAGGTTGAGTAGCTTAAAATATCTGGGTATATCTTATCTTACTTGGTTTTATATGTAATGCAAAAGAAAAAAAGATAAATATTGCGAATCATCATAAAAAAAATTAAAAGAAAATATTGACTTATAAATCGTATTGTGTAAATATTTTGTAAATGATCCTAAAAGATGAAACTTTATGGAGGTCCCAGAGCAATGACCTCTTTCTCAACATTTCTCAAAATTGTAATTGAAATTATAAATTAAATTATTTTTACAACCAGGCCACTGTGGTGTAGTGGAAGCGTTTGACTGTAAATACGACGATGTGGATTCGATTCCGATTCGATGAATTATTATAATTTTATGTCTCTGCTAGAACAAAAAGTGATTTCGTGCTCTGTCACTCAACACACAATGTTTTAATTCGGGTGGTGCGGGGAGAACAGAGAGTTTTGACATTAGGTTTTATTTCCATATCCTGCTATGTGGGATAAAGTGTCAAGCTGAATATATTGTGACGTTTGAAGAATGGGTTCTCTTAAGAAGCAAAATGTAATTCAAAAGCCGAACTTATATCTACTGAGTACTGTCAGATACATCTCAAACGCGTCTTTTTTCGATGGGAATCGGTCGCAGGAATGACATATTTCATATTATCATTTTCTCGCTCTGATAACGAGGCAAAGCACGGCGTTTAGATCCGTCACACAACACGCAATGCGTTAAGAATTTTGTGAAAAGAAGGGAACGTAATTTCTTAGCACTAGGTTCCCACGTTTTCTCTGCCAATCCTGCTATGTGCGGGATACAGCGTGAAGCTAAAAAAAAGATATCAAAATTTAAACCAAAACTCGAGTAGATTATTGTACTTGGGTATATATCATTGTGTCTTTAGGTAGTACCTAAAGGCGGTGACTCACAAATTAAATAATATTTTACTTACATACTCATATTTAAAGTACAAAAATAATTTATTATAATAATTTTAGGTATATATGTATATTATAATAAGTTATTTTTTTTTAGAATATTATTTACACATAATAAACAATGTATTTAGATGTAGAACAGCGTTCGTTGGGTTTCGTCACTATTGTAAAGTAGTAAGTTTATTTTATATTGATATAAAATAAATTAATTTTAACAAAAAGGAAAACCGACTTCAAACAACGAACTAAAAAGTAAAAAATAATTTTACATAATGTAAAACGTAATTTGATTTTGTTAAACAAACATAATTAAAAAAGTATTTAATAATTTTGAAGTCGGTGTCAAGCTAGTGCTACGCCAACCTTACTACAGTATCTAATTACTAAGCCTGTTTGTTTTACTTCTAACCTCCTTCTTTTTGAAGTCGGTTAAAAATATATATTTCTTCAATCTGGTCCGAAAAGTCGAGCACCTGACTTTTTTAGCTACACGCTGTATCCCGCATATTATAGCAGAGTGGGAAATGTTCTTGGTAGGGAGGGGAAAACACTTCGTGTTGAGTAACGGATTTCAATGCCACCCTTTGCTTGTTACCAGGGCAAGGAAAATGAAAATATTTAAGATCTAATTTCTCCGAATCGAACCCACAACCGTCGCGATTAAAGTCAGATCTTCTTTAAAAATAAAAAAAAAAATCTATACAACAGTGCACACCAGCCTTATACAGACACTCGTGAATGTAACAAAGTCATATCATACATATTAATATAAGGCTAAGTTTGCACTGTATGCGGCATTTCATATTAGAGTATGCAGTTCTGACATGGAACTGCAGCATATGAATTATAATTTAATCTAACGTATTGAAGGAAGATAATATGGTTTAGATAGAGAAATGACTATTGATCTTTTTGGCTTAATAGGCAGAGGGAGTGTTAGTACTCTCCGTTTATTCTCCGTTCCAACATTCTG
Organism: Heliconius erato x Heliconius himera; assembly: GCA_013421005.1. Classification (NCBI taxonomy): domain Eukaryota; kingdom Metazoa; phylum Arthropoda; class Insecta; order Lepidoptera; family Nymphalidae; genus Heliconius; species Heliconius erato x Heliconius himera. Next base: position 9,959 of record JAATLQ010026606.1, on the reverse strand, counting down.
CTGAAATCTTGTGACAATGCGTGTGTCGCGCAATTTTTTGATGTACCTAGTTAGATAATTATTAATAATTAATTGCAATCTTTTTATTTTACTCCGCCTGTTTTTATGTCAAAATAATCATTCTTCAAGCAAAATTCGAATCCACAACCATCGTGTATCAGACATTGACAACTATGATTTCTTAATTCCCTCTATCCGGGATACCTAGCCTGTTATGTGTGAAAACGCGTGAAACTTCTATATACTTTTATTTCATACATTTAGTGATTAAATATTTATATTGCTAGAAATATATTTACACAGTAACATCCTGTATACAAGTTGTATAACACTAGTTGGCCTTATAAGTGTTTGTATGTAAGAGGATTTTTATTGTAAGCTGTACATAACAACTTCCGTTACAAGAATCCTTTCACTATTGTTATTAGCGGAAACTGTTGTTTATATTTGTGATGTAAAGTGCGGCGTTGAGTTCCGCCACTTGACATGCAATGTTTCGAAAATAAGGCAGAAAGTGGAGAAAGAAAAAAAAGATAAAGATAACTTGTGACTCCATATGAGATGAACGATTGAATTTATATTAAAAATATTTTGATTTTTATTTTGGTAGCGTTGAATTCCATCATCTAAGACATATTGTCCCCAAAATGGAATGAAAGTGTATTAACTTTCGATTTAAAATATATATATATAAAAATATATTTATGAACAAATAGAGTAAGATCTAAAAATTACAATATAGAGTTAGTATGATGCAAGAAACCTATATATTACATACCTCTATATAAAAAATATAATTAAATTATTACAACATACTGTATAATGTTAATTTGTTTTTAAAATTCCATTGTATTGAAAGTAAAATTTTCAAGGTTATATAAATTTAAATATTAAAAAAAAAATCAGCTTCACCTTGTATCCCGCACACAGCAGGGTAGGCAGAGGGAACCTAGTGTTAAAACACTCCAAGTTAAAATTGCGTGTAGAGTGACGGAACTTAACGCCGCGCTTTATCTCGACACCAGAGTAAAGAAATTAAAATATAAATTTAAATAAATATTTCATCTCCTCGAGTGAGGATCGAACCCACAACCAGTCGATTTTACAGTCACACTTTTGTGCCCCTATGCCACGACTGGCCTCTATATACATATGGTTATAGCAATTTTATTTAAATTTTTGCGTATAATTTTTTTTATTAATTATTGATTTTGTTTTGTTTCCAGGTAAGCATTTTTTTCTAATACCTGCATTAATGTCAGCATCACGTAAAAAATAAAGAGGTAATTAAAATACTTTTTACTTTACTTTTTTTCGGCGTTGAGTTCTGCCGCTCAACACGCAATGCCTCCAGAATTCGGAAGAAAGTGGGGAACGGAGTGTCTTAACACTAGGTTCCCTCCGCCTACCCTGTTGAATGGGATACAGCGTGAAGCTAATTTAATACTTTTTAATTTCACCGTTCCACGTCGCGTAATTTTCGACATTGTCTTTCAGTCAGTCTATAACGGAAGAGATTTTGATATGTAACATATCATAGATTAAGCAACATTTTACTAAATAAGCTTAATACGTTTTATTCCCGACTGCTAAGGAAGGGTTATGTTTTTCGCGCGTATCTTGTATGTATGTAATATTCTTTATTACCTCATATATCCAGAACTGCTGAACGGATTTACTTAATTGAGGAATCGTTAGATTCGTATTAGCAGCCCAAGTGTTCTTAGATAGGTGACGTTAAAAAAAACAATCACGGCGGCTGTGGAACGCCATTGGACTTAGTGAAAAAAAAAATTTTTCGCTTCGAATACCTATAAGTAATTCTTCAATCAATAAAATCTTTACCAGGAACCCTTCGTAATTTAAAGAGGTCCCGACTGTTAATCCTAATAAACTATTGGGCTTGTTTATTTTCTTTTTAGTTTTATGCAGTCGGGGTTTTTGTTTTTACAAATATTTTTTTATTTCGTTTTTAACTTGACCCTGTATAACGTTCATAGCAGAGAAGGCTCTTCTTACAGAATCTGGGATTGGCTGGGAACCTGGGAGTGGGAACTGGGATCTAGAGTTAAATCACTCCGTTTCCACTAAGAAATTTCTGTTCTCCAAGTTCCGCCGCTGGAAGCATTGTGTGTTAAGTGATAAAACTCAACATCTAGCCATGTTGAATTATATTCTATAATATTAACAACGTTTTAAAAATGATTACAAAATATTAAAAATAGGCCATAGATTCTTTGCTTAGAAAAGATAACATAAACCAGTTTAAATCCATTTAAATAATAATTGAGTCTCCGAGTGCCGCTTAATGACAATTAAAGTTAATTAACGCAAGCATTAGTCAATAATTAACTCTGTCATAAAAATGCATAATCGGTCCACAGTCGTTTTAAAAAGGCCATTTATTATATAAATATATATTTATATAATAAGGCCAGTCGTGGCGCAGGGGCACAAGGTGGGACTGTAAAACCGACTGGTTGTGGGTTCGATCCCCATTCGAGGAGATGAAATATTTACTTAAATTTATATTTCCATTTTTTCGCTCTGGTGTCGAGGACAAGCGCGGCGTTGAGTTCTGCCACTCAACACGCAATGCCTCCAGAATTTGGCAGAAGGAGAGGAACTGAATGTCTTAACGCACTAGGCCCTCTGCTTACCCTGCAGTTTGCGGGATACAGCATGAAGCTGATTTATTTTTTATTTATTTTTATATTTAAATGGAAATTGTTAAGTTCTTCAAGTCCATCGTGGCACAGTTTAAATTTACCTGATTAAATACGATAATACTAGATACAAACTAAAATTTATATCTTTGTTTAATTTCACCCTGTATCTCGTATATAGCAGGATGAGCAAAGAAAATAAGTGTTAATTTTCTAGGTATAGCGTGTTTAGTGGCGTAACCCAACTCCGCGTTTTTTTCCCTTGATTACAATAAAAAGCTATGACTTTGTATCATGACAGTCATTAATCAAATTTTAAAATGCTTGAAGATGAAATATAACTACATTATAAATTATATATTTGAAGCCAGTCGTGGCGCAGGGGCACAAAGTGTGACTGTAAAATCGACTGGTTGTGAGTTCCATCCCTACTCGAGGAAAATAAAATATTTATTTACATTTATATTTTCATTTCTTCGCTCTGGTGTCGAGGCATAGCGCGGCGTTGAGTTCCGCTACTCAACACGCAATGCCTCCACAACTTGGCGGAAAGTGGGTAACGGAGTGTGATAACACTAGGTTCCTTCTGCCTACCCTGCTGTGCGCGGGATACAGCGTGAATCTGATTTAATTTGATTTAATTTAATTTACATTATAAATATACTTAAACTTGACGCCAATTTTGGCCCAAGTTGTAAGGTCGATATCCATTCGATATTAATATTTTCATTCTCTCGATCTGGTTATGAGGCAAAGAGAGGCATTAAGTCCCGTCACTCAACATGCAATGCGGGGAGCGGAAGTGGAAGGGAGTGGGGAACGGGATGTCGGAGGAAACAGAAAGGAAGAACACTAGGTTTCCAAATTCTCTCTACCTACTCTGCTATGTGCGGAATACAGCAAGAAGCAAAAAAAAAGCTTTTCTAGAATTCCGCAGAAAGTGGAGAACGTTAAGTCTTATTGGAATGGAGTGTGTAGTGTTGATGGTGAATAAATAGTTCCCTACAGAATGTATTAACATTAGGTTCCCAGGTTTAATATGCCTACGTCGTTATATGAAACGACAGACACAAACTTTTTATTTATATATATACAAGCATATATATTATTATATAACAACCTTGGTTCTCTGTAAATGTTAGCGGATATTACATTTCGGGTCGATTGGCCGTTTTGACATTTTAATATTATATTAATTAAGTGTCGCAATTGTGAGTTTTACCTATATTATATACTTTATATATAATCTTGATTCTATATAGAATATTTAAAAAAATATATCTTCACGCTGTATCCCGCATATAGCAGGGAAAACAGATGGAAGGTATTATTAAGGCAGTTTCTTACTTTCCGCCCATTTTCAAGACGTTGCGTATTGAGACGTGATACACATACGTATGAAAATAATTCATTACTCCGAGTGAAAATCGAACCCACAATCGTCGCGTTTATTGTCAGAGGGCCTTTTAAAGAATATTCTTTTCTATTGTGTAGAGAAAGCAGAAAGAAGTGATTACCGATTTTTTGATTTTTAATTTTATTTTTCGATTTCTATTAATTTTCTAATACTAAGCTTAACTTAAACCTTAAGTTTAAATGAAAAAATAACTGCGATCTAGAGTAAAAGCAAGTAGAGTAAAGTTTAACACCACACATAATTTTTCTACCAGACAAAGGAAAAGAAAAGAACCCTTTCCCCAAATGGAAATCGAACCCACAACCTGACTCAACTATATAATGTTACTAATAATTCTCGTGGGCTGTAAACTAGTTAAAAACGATCTACACAAGTATCGCTTGACCATTTCCGCGTTTTATATATGTATATATATAATGTAGTTTTGCCAAATTGGTCCGTACATACAAAAAGGTTGTATAGAAACCTGTTTCCAAATACAAATTTTATATTTGATTTTTAGGCCAGTCGTGGGGCAGAGGCACAAGTGTGTGACTGAGAATGGATTCGATTCCCACTCGAGGAAATTAAATATTTCATATTTTTATTTCTTTACTCTGGCATCGAGGCAAGGAGGCGTTAAGTTACGCCACGTAATGCCTCTAGAATTGTGCGAAAAATATGGAGCAGAAACGCAGTGTCTTAACTTTAGATATTTGATTGAGATAAAACGTGGCGTTGGGTTTCGTAACTTAAAAAGCAATATTTCCTAGTGTATTTCCCTTTTCCTACTCTGCTATATGCAAAGGCAAACCAAAAAAATTAATTAAAATCGACTATAGGTTGATTATTGTAAGTTGATTAATGTCAGGGATGTCAGTCGTGGGCATGTGGAGGTCGAATAAAGCAGTAGTGGACTATATTATATATCTTTTCGACCGCCCAATATAAAAATGACGTAGGCTTTATAGATTTGTTTTTTCCTTTTTTGTTAAATATTGTTATGTTATCAGATCATGTTATTATTATTATTACACTAAATGCAAGGGTTGTGGGTTCGATTTCAGCTTTGGAGAATGAATTAGTTTTAAAGTGCCTTTCGCCAGTCAATGTCTCGAAAAATATGCGTGTGATGATGTATGTGGGAACCGGAGTGTTTAACACTAACGTTTATCTAACCAGCTATATAATAAAAAAACGTATATTATTTAATTTAACCCGAGGCAGTCGTGGCCCAGGGGCACAAAGGTGTAACTGTAACGCGACGGTTGTGGGTTCGGTCCCCACTCGAGGAAATTAAATATTTATTTAAATTTGTATTTCTATTTCTTCGCTATGTGGTCGAGGCAAAGAGCGACGTTGAGTTCCGCCAATCAACACGCAATGCCTCCAAAATTCGGCGGAAAGTGGGGAACGGAGTGTCTTAACACTAGGTTTCTATCCTGCTGTGTACGGGTACAGCGTGAAGCTAATTTTTCAAATTTAATTTAACAAATATCTAGTATAGTCAATAATTTGAAATGATGTACGGATTTTTTATCAAAACCTAATATAAAATTAATGTCTAAATCGTTAGACCTTTTGACCCCAACCTTGTCTAAATAAAGATATATATCTTGTTTTATTCTTCAAATAAATAAATATATATGTATTACAACTATCTATATTTGTATGTAAATGCATATTTTATTCAACAGCCTTCAAGAGGTCACTAATTTGATAAATGTTTGAATATCTTGATATACTTTAAGGCCATTGTGGTTCAGTGTTTGACGTTCTCAATGTTTAGTGGTCAGAGCCCCTGGTCGGTTTCCAGGAGGTGCGGGTTCGAGTCCCGCTTCGTTAAAATTTTTATACATTTTCTAAATAAGTATTTGTCTTTCCTAAGTGTGGAATAACAGTTTAAAAAAATATTTAAAAAACAAAAATAATTATTCATTTTGAAGTAGTAGTTCCTGAGATTAGCTCATTCAACCAAACATACTCATCAGTTCTATAGTAGTATAAAATATAGATAAAGCATATTTGGGCCTAGCACATATGTACCTAAGGCCCTACTTGACGCAATCTAAATGTCAACAGTCGTCAAAACCGGTCGTTTTGTAATAATTTACGTCAACACCGATTTAAATCATTAATTTTCAACAATTTTAAAATCGCAAATTTATAAAGAAATAACTCATTTTTTTTTATTTTGTAAAATTTTGTTGTGAAACGTTAGAGTGTTAAATGTAGAGTTCGTTTAAAACTAATTATGTATGTATGTGAGAAAGAACCAAAAAAAATATATCTTTTAATCTATTGGATTATTTATATTATTACATTATTAATACTTATATAAAGAACAAATAGATATAACTATTGTTTTTGAAACATAAAAATATCAAATATTTAATTTCCTCGAGTGGGAATCGAACCCACAATCATTCATAGTCACACACTTGCTGTGCCCTTACGCCACGACTGGCCTCAAAAGCAAATATACAACTTGTATTTAGAAACAGGTTTCTATAAAACCTTTTTGTATGCACGGACTAATTCGGCAAAACTATATTATACATACATATATAAAACGAAGTTCATTACCAAACTGGGAAAATCTAAATAGAAAATATAATCATCCCACCAGCTAGAATCGAACCCACAACCGTCACGCTTATTCCACGTCACAACGGTCTCAAGCTTTAATATTATATAATATATTCAAAATAGTAAGTAAATATTACCTCACTTAGATATAATATTTAAAGAACATTAAGTACCAAAATGTGGATAACTTGTCGATATACGAGTTTAAGTTTTTAATGAAAGTAAAAGTCGTTCGTTCTATTTTCTTATATAACTGTATTTTGACTTTTTAAGGGCCATCTGGGTTAATTGAAAACATGTATACTTTTTAGCTGAGGCCCGTGGTGGCGCAGTGGAAACGAGGTAAAGAATTCGGTGGAAAATGGGAAACGGAAGTGTGTGAATGGGAAACGAAATATCTTAACATCTGCCTACCCTTCTAGGTGCAGGATACAGTTTAAGATTAAAAAACACCATATTTATTCTTAATTTTTTCTCTAAAGCTAAGGCATGCAGGTTGAGCAGACGGTTTGAAATAGCGTTAAGACCCTGCGTTTTTTACTTCCCGCATTTTTATTAAAACTTTATTAAATTGATTAGCGGAACCCAACGCTGCTTTATGCCTCGGATCGAGAAGAGTTATCATTCCCCCGAATAGAAATCAAACCCGCAATCTACACTTTTACAGTCAGACTGTACTTATATAATACTCTTAAATATATATTTTCTTGGTCTACTTAAATAATAATGAAACCAGCTTATGTTGTAAAGTAATATTTGTTCGTAACGCTCTCTCAAAGTTTACTTTTATAACGTGTAAATTTTGTACGTACATACTATATTATGTAAATGGGGCAAGAATACAATACATTTGTAAACAATTGGGAAATTACCTACGAAATAACGATTTCTTTTCTTTAATTTTAGATTTCAAAATGACACAAAGTAGTTAAAAATATCAACAGTTCCCCATCTGTACTTTTTCATTTTTGAGCCAGGGAACCTTATTAAATAAATTCACTTAACTTACTTACCTTAAAAAAAATCAAAAGAACGTCTAATATAATGATATTAATAAGAAAAAATGTAATGAACACAAACTCGATATATTTATATCCTTATATGTGCTGGATAATCACGAAAAAAAATCATTTTATAAATAAAATAAATAAATCAGTTTCATGCTGTACCCAGCACACAGCAAAGTAGGGAGAGAGACTAGTGCTAAGACACTCCGATCTCCACTTTCCGTCGAATCCTGGAAGCTTTGCGTATTGAGCGAAAGGCGGGTGGTCGTAACTTAACGATGCGCTTTCCCGCTAATGCGAAGAAAAAAATAAAAAAATAAAAAAATATATAAATTTTAATAAATATTTCATTTCCTCGCGCGGGGATCGAACCCACAACCAGTATTCTATTATCTATACATACAGAATGTACCAAAGTCATTTACAACTAAGTACATAACAAAAACACTTCCAACGTTTCACACACAATATTTCACGGCTGTAAGTTCCAGATGCTACTAAATTTCCAGGACACGTCGCCCACATAAATCAGGCTACCTCATTATGTTGAACGCAAAAATTTTCCTTTGATATTTTAAACTGAAATAAGATTGAAATGGGGTAGCTTCACGCTGTATCCTGTATATGGCGGGGAGATCGAGGGAACCTAGTTTTACGATACTCCGTTACGAGAAACAAATTTCCAAACATTTTTCAAGACATTGCGAGTTGAGTTGCAAAGCTCAAATCCGCGCGTTGTCTTATTTCCAGAGCGAGTAATAAAATTATATAATTCATACCCCCGAATGTGAATCGAACCCACGCTTACAATCAGACGCTGTGCTACGCCACTACAAATAGAATATTGGATATGGATGAATAGAATAGTATTTATTTTTCGTCTATAAAAGCGATAGTTCTGGATTTATTTTATGCTCAGGAGATAAATTCATGTAGTGCTTATATTATAAGCAATGAACTAACGGGAGCGGAGTGTCTTGACACTCAGTCCTCTCTGTCTACTCTGATATATTTGAGCGACGCATGAATATAAAAAAATATATTGAGATCAGTCCCGGCACAGGGGCAGAAAGTGTGACTGCAAAATCGACTGGTTTTGGGTTCGATCCCCACTTGAGAAAATGAAATATTTATTTACATTTCTACGCTCTGGTGTCGAGTTCCGTCACTCAACACGCAATGCCTCCAAAACCTGGCTAAAAGTGGAGAATGGGTTCCCAGTGCCTACCCTGCTGTTCGCGGGATACAGCGTGAAGCTGATTTAATTTTTTATTTTTTTTTATTCTAATAAAAACATTCAAAAATGAATAAAATCATAGAATTTATATTATAATGGCAAACATGAAAGAAACGTTTAATTTATTTTTTATTCAAACCTATCTCAATTATAGATGTAGATTTCCGAAGCAATTACTTTGCCTTTGAATCGAAGTGTTGCGGTCATTCGAAATAAGTAGCTGCAAGGAGTATTGCGATTTCACAACTAAGTTTATATTAAGAGAGTTTCATTATAAAGATAAACTATCGTTTTTATTAATTTTCTAGTCCGTTTTATTTAGGATTACAACTAAAAGTGAAAAAATCAACCTATTTTTAACCCTTGACCAAGAATAAAATGAAAAAAAAAATAGTATAGAACTATACTTATTTAGAAAACGCACAAAAATAGTATAGAACTCTCGGTGGGTGAGTCCGACTCGCACTTAATCGGTTTTATAGCTTAAATTTGATACGGCTCTTTTTATATAGCCAAATTTGCAAGTCAATTAATGTCTCTTTACTTTTTTTTTATATCAAAAATATATTATTTATCGCAACCAAGAATAGAACCTGTATGCTTATAAATAAATATAGTAAATACTATAAACTACTGCATCATACAACGAGGTAGCCAGTGACGCATGACCGCGTCGTTTTCTCTATATCTTATAAAATAAGAACGATTTTTTTCTCTGTCTGGCCTTTCTACGTTATCTTCTTCTAAACCACCCAACGGATTTTGATGCGGTTTTCACCATTATGTAGAGTATTTCTCAGGGAAGGATTATATATGGTTTATTATATGTATATTTTATTGTAATTTGACATAAATATGATAAATGTGTATAAAGTCCTACCCGTTCAGACACTTTCATGCATGCGCTGCTTTAATGGTAAGTCCTACATGAAAACAATGTACTAGAGTATTATTCCTCTTAATAAGATCTACAAAAAAGTCAGCGACAGCATATTCGTATCTTCTAAGGATAACATACAGTGAGCATATTTCTGTCTAAAAATAGTAATTTGAATATATTTTTT